>CAJNDV010030963.1:35057-46005 GCA_905221635.1 Symbiodinium sp. CCMP2456 | reverse complement strand
ACCTACCTACCTACCTACCTACCTACCTACCTACCTACCTACCTACCTACCTACCTACCCACCTACCTACCTACCTTCTTAACTACCTACCTACCTACCTACCTACCTACCTACCTACCTACCTACCTAACTGCCTGCTCCTGCCTGCCTGGCTGCCTGCCTGGCTGCCTGCCGACCTGCATCCATACATACATGCATGCATGAGTACGTATGTCTTCAGATACGTCCATGCATGCATGCATGCATGCATGCATGCATGCATGCATGCATGCATGCATGCATGCATGCATGCAGTTCAATGGAGGCACGATGTGCGTTGTGGCTTTGGTCTCTCAGGTTACGATCCTGGCCTCGTTCATGTTATACATTTGCGCGGTCATCCTCGTCCGGGCATATGGACGCAGCACTCCTGAAGACGACCCCTATCATGATTTCTTCATTTCCCACTTCGGACACTCAGCTCAAAGGTGCTTTAGTGTAGGATGTGTGCCAGAAATCGGGCGACAGTCCCGCCATGCCTCCTGAGGCAGCATACCAATGACCATGTTCGCTTTGTTCGAGCTCATTACAGCCCCTGACTTGGCACCCTACCGCGTTCCTCGTTTGCAAGCGGATGGCAGCGCGGGACAGTCGTACCTCACACAAGAGAGCGAGCTCGCCGGACAGCAACAGACGATGGAGAAACGGAGAGCAAGGGCGACATGTCAGTGCTCACTTGAAAAAAGAGTTTCCAAGCAAGCTTGCAGAACTTCGGTCCAGAGTTCACAAGGTGTACCTAAACATCTTGCCGAACCCAGGAAGCGATGTTCGCCAATCCTCCCCTCGTCGTCTTTCTGGTTGTGTTCATTATCTTGGGCAGCTTCGGCATCAACGGTCTTCTCGTGGCCCTCATCAACGAGAGCATTCTGGACCCATGACTTGATGTGCAAGAGCCAGACAAACAGTCCATCTCTTTTTTCTTTCTTCTCCCTCGCTCTCTCTACCGACAGCCTCAGCAAGTCTGTAGTCATTTGGCCCCAAGGAGAAGAACCAGGCACGCATCGAAGCGGACCGAATGGACCGCGAAACAAAGCGCAAGACCATGCAGCAGCGCTGTGGGGAGCTCTTCGACGAGATGGACGTGTGCCTCGGGCTTTTCTTGCGCGAATGTGCAACCCAGAATCCTCAAATCCTAATCTGAGGAACAGGAACCGCGTACTGCCTCGCGACGAGATCAAGCAATGCACGGAGCAGATTGCAGAGCTTCTCGAAAGCTATGGTGTGAACTTTCAGCGAGCAGATTTGGACCAGATGTTCTATGTCATGGACTACAGTGACACAGGCAGGGTTCATGTCCTCATCGCAGAGGTGCTGATACTCGTCTTGAAGTTCTGAAACAGGCATCATCGAGCGGTCCGAGTTCATCCAGGGTGTGGTGGGGCTGTGCGATCAGATCCGGCCAATGTCCATCATGGAGCTCCACTATCAGGCCGGGGCCTACACCCCGCGTTGAGTTGCAGTTTCGGATTTCGCACAGAGAGACAGAGCGAGCCACCGAGCGATCGTAGATGCCCCTACGCCCACACACACTAAACTCAACTGCACAAGCTCAGCTGTAGGTGCTCTTGCCAGGCCGTGGTACTGCTGTGCCTACCCCATTTATGGAATCCATGCCATGCTGTTGCTGCCAATGTCAATTGCGGCATTTGTTACCGTTGTAGTCTTTGCTGAATTGGTGGTGCTGATGCTGATGAAGCTGATAGTGATGATGGTGATGCCGCCGGCTGACCTTGCTGCTGATGGTGCTGCTGGCGGCTCGCGACCTCTGGGCCGCGGTCACTGTCCACTTGGCGTAGTTACTTTCCTACTGTTTTGTAGGCCAGCATCAAGATCATGATCGCTGGTTGGCATGGAAATGATAATGATGCTGGTGCGAGCTTCGCGGTGTGGATTGATGATGTTCAGCATGTGTATTTCTACATGTTCTGATGTTGTCTTGCCGGATGTGCAAGGTCTGCTGCGATGTCGTCATTCCTGTCGGCCGTTTGCATTTAGTTCTGCTATCCGGACGATTTGTTGGCGCTGTTGTTCATCTGTTTGATTAATTATCAATGATTGCCATCCTTCGTCTGAGAATTGTCGCTGTAGCCCAGCTGGTCATTGCCGAGGTTGCATGTCGAATGGTTTCTGCTTTCATTGTGTTGTTGCAGAAGCAGCAGTAGCAGCAGTAGCAGCAGCAGCTGAATCAGCAGCAGTAGTAGCAGTAGCAGTAGCAGTAGTCGTCGTCGTGGTGGTGGTGGTGGTAGTAGTAGTAGTAGCAGCATCAGCAGTAGTAGCAGTCGTAGCAGCAGACAGGATCAGAGCTTGGGTTCACAAGTAGCAGCAGCAGTCGTCGTCGTCGTTGTCGTTGTCGTTGTCGTTGTTGTTGTTGTTGTTGGTGGTGGTGGTGTGTTTATTGCTGTCGTTGTGGTTGCTCTCTTTTGCTACTGACTGAGCTGGGCTTCCTGCGCAGGTTTCAAAGACCTGCGGCAAAGTCGACCAGACTGAGCTAAAGGTCGATGGACTGGCTAAGACGGTCGAAGGCTATGAGGTCAAGATAGCCCCTGGGCAAAGATGGCTGCATGCATCAGATGGCATAGCAGCATAAGGTACGAAATCGTTGTGTGCAGAACCGGATTAACGATGCAGTGTCCTGTAGACGTCGTTGTTGAGCCTTTTCCTATGTTGTAATGCTGCCTGCGACGGCAGCTTTGATTACAGCCTGACCCTCGGACCAGTTCTTAAACTCTAACCGGAGGCAAAACCCCACGTGTAGCCTAGTTGAGCCTTCATGTCACGGCTCACCCAAGGACAGCGTGGAGTCCTCCCTGAAGCGGCTCACGGACCACATGCCCAAGTCCACTTCGGCTGCCAGCCAGGGCTCCAACTCGAGGTGGCTCGCCTTCTTTTCGCCTCTTCCTAGCGAATTTACAACTATTTCTGACGCCATAGGACCATAGGAGATACTGGGATACTGATAGAACAAGTTCTGGTAATTGGTCGCTTGAAGCGAAGGTCCCTCAACAAGAACCTGGGCTCAGGAGCCAGGATCCAGTAGGTGCAACCAGTTTTAGAAGAGGCTCGGGATAGCCCGGGTGCAACATGGGGCCTCAGGTTTCATGGTCTGGGGCTTGGGTTTATCTCCCACACTCTTCCCATGTAGGCGCACATGTCTGCATACATATATATATATATATATATGTATGTATGCATGGCCACAGTATGTAGGCTCGTCTGAGGGGGTTGGCAATATAGCGTCGTGAACAAGAAGCTCCGACGCAAGTTTGATGGGCTTGGGAAGGCTGCACTTCCGGATTTAGATCGAGAAGGCCGCATTTCTTTTCAGCCACCCGAGAAGCCAAAACCAAGCAAACCTCGCCCGGCCCGTCCCAGAGTGAGTGCCGAAATCCAAGTGTTGGCGATGACGTCCAAGCGTTTCGTGTAAGAAATCCTTTCTTGGGCTGTGGTTGTGCTGCTGTGGTTTCGCAAGGCGAACTTCCCGTGACTTGGACACGATCCAGTCGGTGACCTTCCATCAGGTGGGACGACGTGTTTGACGATCAGGAAGTGGTTCGTAGCATTTGGGGAAGAGGCTTTGTGGTCGGGATCTGCTGGTCAAGAGAGCACATGAGGGCATGTGCATTGGAGCCGCTCCTCGAACGAGAGATCAGGAAGCACGCTGCGCATCAAGTAGCACATGCCATCGCCGTCGATATGCACCTTGAACAAAATGCTTGGATGCACGTCCTGCCTGAAACAGGACGCGATCCCAGAATGGGAGGGCGAGGGTGATGCCGACGACATCTGGAGGGGTGCTGATGTGTGCTTTCCTTGAACTGACCTCCGGATGTGCGCGCGAGTGTGTTGCATGTCTCTCCCTGCGCCCACGAAATCCCTGAGATTGATTGTGGCGCTGCAGGAGCACTCGAGAGCGTGCAGACACTGCAGACATTGCAAGCCAGTCCGAACGGTCCAGAGAGACCAAAGCAAGGAGCCATGACAGCAACTAACGGTTACCTGTGTTCCACATACATTTGCCCTTGGCGACTCCAAGAAGTGACGAAGAAGTCTGCGCTGCCGATTTTGCCTGTTCGGTAACTTCCGCATGCTCCCTTTCGGAACGTGTTGATTACCCATGAAAGACTTCGTTTACATCTGCAGGAGCATGACCTGAAAGTCAGCATGTGTTGCTTGCAGCATTGCCTTTGGGTCAGCCGCGGGAGAAGTCGCTCGATCCTTCCTTCCAACGCCCGCATCGATGGCGGTATTCGTGGTCATAACAGAAGTGCTCGGAACCCCCTTGAGTGCTCTTCATCCTGGAGTCCAGAATCTGCACACCTCTACACTACACTACCCTTTTGGCCCTGAACCCTGAGATCCCCGAAGCTTGAAGCCCACAACCAAGGAGCCCCAGCAGCGACTGCGCCGGTTACAATGTCGCCCAGGATGACGTGGCAGCAAACCTGGCCGAAGCGCACAAAGACGAAGGTCGACCCAAGCATTCCATGAGCATAACTTGAGGGGCCTGCCCAACCCCTCCTCGAAGAGAAAACCCGGAGGTGTGTGTTTTCGTGCACAGAGCTAAGCAGCATAGCAGCTTACGAAGCATGTCAGAAGCCCCCACACTTCAGCAGCTGAGTCGAGACCTGTCTGGGCTTCGGCAGGCCAGGAGCTCCATGGCATGCTGGCCAAGCATGGCAAGCTGCTGACAGAGGCCCTCGAGGCTGTCCAGGCAAGGCCCCCCAGCGGGCGGGCGATCGTAGATGTAGACCACGTCAGTTGGTGCGGCGAGGCATTTACGCAGTCTGCCGCAACCAAGTCGCCCGGCAAGGCCGGATGCAGTTGGGGCGTTATGGCGCATGCGCGGTTTTGAGCGTTTAGGGCATTGGTCTGTCACAGGGCTTTCTGGACGTGGCTCCCTGAGAGGCCTCGAGGCTGACCAGCGTGATGCTGCAGCTGCAGCGTGCTAATGTCGATGTGCTGAGTGCTCTTTTGAAAGAAAATTCACAGTTAACGCCTGAGCCTGAGCCGGCTTTAAAGAAGCCGGCGGATGGTACAGTTATTGATGTGCAGTAGCAGCTTTCAACCAACTCTAGACATCCTTCTCGGAAATTGTAAATAGGAGGTCCTCTCCATCGTTTCACTGCAGTGAGAAGGATTGTATACAGTGGCCACCAGCTTTCCGGAGAAGTCCTTCCGGCTTCCACGCTTCACCGCGCTAGCCCGGCGAGAATACGCCCTTGCCTCCTCTACGCTCAGGAATGCATATCTAACCACAAGCATAGCATATAACATCTCATGCGCAATAACTTAACATATCTTAATTATACCTTATGTCTAGTACCCAGTGTCCACTATATACGAGCATCTTGTCTTGTATGTGCATCAATGTCTAACCGCAGACTTTCATATCAAGTTTGCATGTGTTTGTGGGTATATCTGTATACGCATGTATGTATGCATGTTTACGTTGATTAAGTTGCATTCTATTCTGTTCGTTGTTTTTCTGTTCTGGTATGCTATGTGACGGCATGTACTGTTTTGGTACGTTGTGCTATGTCATGTGTTGCTAATTATACTGTTGATGGAGAAAATTCTGCATGACCCAAATATAGTATAGTACCCTAAATCCCATAGTTTAGGTGTATAAGGTCATGCAGGATTTTGTCCATCAGCCGTATGAAACGAAGGAGCCAAGGCAAGTGGCGGCCCAGGAGCCCCGGCAGCCGAAGCTCTTGGTCGCAAGGCCGCAAGGGACTGCCCAAAGGCATTCCTTCCGCCTGCGCTGACGGGTCCCAGGGAAAGCCGGAAGCTTCGGAAAATCGAACGCAGAAAAAAGCGGACAGCGTTGGGGCCTTGGGGGACCTGGCAGAGGCAACCCGAGGCATGGCCTATTCTGAAAGATCGCACAGCAAGTCCATTTCCCCTACATTCCCCCGCATCTCGGTGGCTTTCCGCACGCGTATGATGCCCTTTCGCATTGTGGAAGAAGACTAGTAAGGCGAGCTTCGCCCTCAAAATACCGTAGTGATCCATCGGAATCTATGGAACTCGTATCAGTCCTCGACGTGCTTTGCCCAACATGTTCCAGCTTATCCACGCCATCGTCCAGAGTCTACGTCACATGAAGCGCTTTCTAGACAGGAGCCTTGAAGCCCTGCAGCCCTGGAGCCCGAAACACTACTGCAGCTAGGCCCGCCGCGGGCCGGACCAAACAGCAAGCCCAAACACTCCTTATTATCTTTCTTTTTGTTTATTTGCTTTGTACGCCTTTGATATCCTTTGGCCAGGACCTCGCAGTAAGCGGCGAAGAGCAGCACTCGTCGGCCACACGTCGAACAGGGGCAAAACTGGCTTTGCCTGCACGTGAGCCAATGTTGTTTCCCAGACCACTGCAGCTTCGCTTCTTTGGTGTGGCACGTGTGCTCCAGAAACAGGCCTTCGCGTCTCGAACGTGGTCACGAAAGCTGTGTTGCTAGTGTTTCGTTCAGTGACATGAATTGGTAGCGGGCATACACGCGATTATCAGCAAAGCCGACAAAAACAACTTATTTGTTTAGCTGCAGAAAATATTTACAACAACTCGTCAGCACCATCTTGTTGTTCGATCAGGGAACCGGCGATGCCGCCGAAAGCAAGGACTCGGAAGCAGGCATGGAGCCAAAACGACAATGCTTGGTTTGCCGAGGAGGCTTTTGCTTGTCGTCTGAATCGCCCCAAAGCCAACCGACTTTGGCATTCTGCCAGCCAAGTGGAAGGCGAGGTGAGCCTTCAGCTCACCCGCAACTACAACCAGCACTGGTCAAGGAAATAGGCAGTAGATGAATTTGTACAAAACTGGGTCGACCAGATAGAAAAACTGGCAAAGACAATTGCTTGCAATGGCGAGCCCCTGCAGAGCACGTGTGGTGGTTTCATTGCCGTCATGCAACGAGACAGTGTTGGATAGCAGCTCTACTCAACTTGTCCCACGGTGATCCAGGACGCGAAACAGGAACCATATTGGGCACACTTCTCTTCGACGAGGAAGCGGGAATTCTTGAATTGTCAAATTACGAAGCCATTCTTCCGGTGCGCTGCTTCTTGCTTGGATATTCAGGCGCAGACAAAGCGTTTGCAGAAGGCGATGTGCGAGGTAAGTTTGGTGATGGGCTGCCGTCCTCGACGATTCGCTTGGTCGCTGATGGCGTCAGCATCAGCATCTGGACAGGAAGTCAGAAGTATGGCAACTTCAGCTTCAAAACGGACCCAAACTTCTTGCATGAGTGCTTGCACATGTGTGTTAGCCATTCCACTACACGGACCTCGCCCTTGGCAGCTCATTTCAGATTTGCCAGGTTTTATGCCTATCAGCGGCATTCTGCGCAGAAGCGATATCTTCAGTACAACTGGCCCGTCGCGGCAGGGTTCAAGGACACGGTGGTGCAACTGGCCGGCGTCACTGAGCAAGATTTCGACACTCGCCGGTACATTTTTTTGCATCCCGTCCTCATTCAATCCTCATGTGTGCAGAGCTGCATCTCTGATGGGTTCGCAGACGTGATTTTGGATTCTGGCTTTGAGGGCAAAATCTATGTGAAGGATATACTGGCACAGGAAGTTGTTAGCTCACATAGACCACGATATGGCTACAATTTGAAGCAGTTCAGTGTAAAATCACGGGATCGGCAAGATACTCTTTGCCACGACGAGTTGTTGCAGCAGATTGCTATGGCCTGGTCCAAAGTTTTGCGGCCGGCAACCCCCGTGGACCTGAGTTTCTTGCGAGGGAAGCTTTATGACGCTCTGAACGATCATCCTGATAGTTCGGAAGCGGTTTCGATCTGCCACGCTCGTCGTGCTCCAGTGGATCATCTTTGCAGGCATCTGCAGGAGGAAGTTCAGGCCCGGCATGGCAAGGCTGGCTTTCCTGTGGTGAATGAGGATGCGGCGACACGTAAAGTCATAACAGACAAGCTCAAGAAGTCTCCTGTGCTCATCAGCAGCAGACTTTGTGGCTGCCTGGCCGCCGCAGATGCGAAGTGGGCCTGCTCACCCGAGCAAGCTTGGCATGCAAAGCGCTTGAAAGCAGTTCGGCATTGTGCAGCAGCAAGCCTTGATGTCGAACCCTTTCCGACCATAGTTCGAGTTCTGGAAGCGTCAGTTGGCAAGGTTCATGCACTACCGAAACTTAAACTGGTTAACGCCACCATGCTTGATGAGGTCGCTGTGCTCGATTGTGCTGCCCCCGCTGCCTTCGAACTGAGCGGTTTCGAAGCCGCAGGCCGAACACATTTATGTGGTATCTACGAGGAGCACGAGGACTGTCTCGGAAATGGCAAGACAATCTTTAAGAAGCGAGGGGCATCAACAGAATACATCTACATTTTTTGGACTTCTCGGATGTGGGTACTGACGTTTGAACCGTTGGAATACTTGCACCGCTGCACCGAGCCATGCAGGTATGCAAGCTGTCATCAGCAGAGCTGGTGGGCCGAGACCTGCTGCGACTGGGATGTGTGGGTTGCCGAGGATGATGCATGGCGTGACACTGCCGTGACTATCAAACCTGTTGGCAGCTCCGGAAAGGGACGGATGAAACAGTCGAAGCTTATCCTGAATGCAGCGGCCATCAGGGGCCTATTGCATCCAAGCAGAAACGAACATGGAAAGCGTGGCAGTGCGTCGACTTGGGTTGTCCGATTTTTCAACACACTCTTCGATACCGTGCTTCAAGATTTCATTCATGTCGCGAAGCTGCAAGTCTCGGCTGCCGGAGAGCGAGAATCACGGGAAGCCCTGATGAAAGAGATGATGGACCTTGATCTACACACTTTTCAAAGACATGTTGACAAGCTACATGGAGTTGATAGAGCTTCCACTGTCAGACGACGCCTCACGGCCTGGCTGGAAGGAGAGAGCGATGAAGAGGGCACAGGCGACCAGGTAGAGCAGCAGGCGCGGCAACTGATTCGAGAGCAGATCGACCTTGGGGTCCTGCGAGTCAACCCAAAATACAACGACAGCTTGGCCTGGGTCGGCGATGCAGTCTTGGATGCCTCTCTTGGCCTGCTTGGAGTGGAGAGTGGTTTGCGGCCCAGAGAGCTCGATCAGCTGCGTCAGAGACTGTTCTGCACAAAGCGCATGGGTTGTGATGTTAGTGCCCTCGGCTGGAAACGGATACGAGAGGCCGCGGAACGTCGAGAGCAGAGAGTTGGGGAGCTCACCATAGAGCAAAGAGCGGAGTTGACCCAGATTTATGATCGGATCCTGAGCAATGCCACTGTTCCCCGTACGGAAGACCCCACGCGCGAACGTTCCTTCATGTCCGAGATCAGGATGTCTGTCAAGGAGGCTCGCACATCCGCCTCCAACATCGCAGTTCGAACGAGCGAGTGGCAGGACTATGGTGATGGTGGTTGGTATGCAAGCAAGACAGAACCGACCAAGGCAACGATGCAACATGTACTTCAAAGCTCGCGGTTTGTCATGGGTTTCTTCGTGGCACATGCCGGCATGGACCAGTCAGGACTTGCGGCAAAGCCCATCCTTGTAAGTTTTATCAACAGGGTGCTTGCAAGCATGGCAGCCATTGCCGCTTTGACCACGTGTCCTGTCCAGAGCTCGCGTGGTGAGAGGGTCAGACCGAATCACAGGGTTCCGGCCTTTAGGCTTCAAGATATCCTGAACTTCTGAGGGCTTGCCAACGGCTTTTCTCCGAGGATGAGCCTCCAGCAACCCCATGACAAAGGAAGTTCGTCTTGCGCAAGCATTCCGAGCCACTAGTGGCCTACGGAGTTGTTGGGTTGGCCGGGGTCAGCTTCGTCAGTTTCTCAGGGCACTCCGCCATGCTCATTGCTGTAATGCTATGTAATGCTGACGTCCTCATGAACAGAGCTTCCTGATCTCAACCTGTGAATATCTTAAAGCATGCAAAACTCGGGAGTCTTTGGCCGCCGGAAACTTTCGGCCCGTAGGGGGTGGGGAACCTAGGGTTCTCGCTGTAGGCCCGGATGGAGGCGTGAACCGGAAGGGCTTCGCAAGTATATGTCAGTTTCCGTCCCAGTGTTTCATCTCTACGCCCATTGCTCCCGTGTGTGGGGGGGCTCAGTAGAAGTTTTTGTCTGACGTTCTACGCGACTAGCGGTGACCAGCGACGACAAAGAGTGTGAAGAAGCGAATAGGTTTCATTGACTGACTATCGCGCTGACATGCGCTGACCTAGATTTTTCTGTATAGACTCTGACATGTCCACGTATAGCGATATAGCTTATATTGACACACAGATAGAGGCCAGCTCTGATGAGCCATTGAAGCCTTGTGGATCGATGAGGGCATCAACTTTAAAATGCAGACTATCCGCGCGCACCGGCAGGCCGACGCGACGAGCGGGAAGATGGCGAAGGCTGCACCGGATGCGAAGATGCCGGGAAGCCCGGAAACCAGTCTGGACGGCCTTCTTCTTCGTCTGTGGCCGGTGTGGGCACGTTCATGTATGTGCTTGGCACTCATGTGTACATGTAGAATGCACACGTACATGCACAGATACATGCTTGCATACGTATCTGCATGAGATGCTAGCATGCCCGAGCCGCCCCGCGGTGAGTCAGTCTTACCCACCGCAAAAGTTCAGATTCAGTTCTTGCTGGGAGTGAGGCATGGTGTGCTACAACGCCTTACAACGCTCTCCAGAAGTGACTTGCAAGGACAATGGCCAAGCTACTGCGCGGGCTGGCGAGCTCTGGAGACAAGGCCGGACAAAACAGCGGATGGCATACCTCTGCCGTCACGGGCAGAGAGTACCAGCAGCAGTAATTGCAGTAAGTAGTAGTCGTCGTCGTCGTCGTCGTCGTCGTCGTCGGAGTAGTAATTAGTAGTAGTAGTAGTAGTAGTAGTAGTAGTAGTAGTAGTAGTAGTAGCAGTGGCAGTAGCAGTAGCAGTAGCAGTAGCA
>CAJNDV010030963.1:13210-27132 GCA_905221635.1 Symbiodinium sp. CCMP2456 | reverse complement strand
GGAAGGAAGGAAGGAAGGAAGGGAAGTGGTTGAGCCCTTCGCTGCTTTGACGAAGCCCACTCGACATGTGAAGGATATCGGAAGAGATCCAGTGCCCGATCACTGCGACGGTTGGAGAGGGCCATGAGATCGCCGAGTTTTGCCGCTGGTCTTTGTAGTACCGCCGATATTATGTATTTGTATCCCTTGGGGGGAGACTGAGGCCAAGAAGCCATGCCCGGCTTTACTTCGAGACCTGTCGAAGATGCCCTGAGCCTTCCTCCTGGCACAGAAGATCTGTCTGATGGGATCTTGCTGGGGAGAGCGATGATGCTTGGCATCAAGAAGGCCCGGGACACCTTGTCTTGTCTTGCGCCCGTGCTTGTGCAGCTCTGTCGTTCTCGAGTTCGTCATCCTCTGCCGGAATCTATCCTCGCTACATTTTGCTATCCTTCGCCAAGCGTCCGGTAATTTCTGCATGGGGTGTAGTGTTCTAGCTTGCGTGAACATCGCATTTCCAAGTCTCGGAGTCTAGAGTCGAAAGTCTCCCCTTCAAGAGTGAAATTAAAGCGTGTTGACACGTCCGAAGCGAGAATCAAAAGAACCATGTTCGAGCAGCTGAGCATGCTGACTTCGCGCTCGCGTTGCAGGAAGAGTCGAGGATATGGCGCAAGTATCTGCGCATTCTGAAGGTGGCTGGCTGTGCAGTCGGGTAACTGAGCCTTCGGTACCACTTCTTTGAAGTGTTCACTCAGAAAGCCGCCTGACACTCTGAGGGTTGTGCGTCTATCATCTTGTATCAGAGAAATAGTGGCAGGTACCGTCATGTCCAACATTTTGTGAGGGCTCTTCGAGCCAGGGACTTCCGCCTAACCTCAATGGCTCGGCGAGGCACACAACGCCAACAAGTGGAGCTTCGATCCCGAGGAGGAATGGGAGGATTGCGGAGCCATGTGGATAAAGGAGGAGCTGACGCAGGCGATAAAGCCCCACTGGACACCTGGCTGCAGGTTTTCACGGTCTACGAATTCGACTCCTTAGGCCGTATATAGGCCCTACGTAGCCGAATAATCAACGCATATTCCAGCCAAGGCAAGAGGCGAAAGACGGGCTGCAAAAATGCCGGAAGGCGGTCGCCTGGCAGATCAGAGGAATTCCGGCAGTGGTGGGTTGAAACGCGCCCATGTGCTTCAGCTAGTGAGTGCTTGGGGTTGGTATACAGGCGGGAGAGTTCGACAGGTGATCTTGCGGGGTGGAGGTTCTGTTTGCATGTTTTCTTTCGAGTCACCTGGAGTCCCACTGTGTGCTGACGGGTTCTGGAAGAAGGGATGGGCTTCTGCATCGCAATAGGCAGTGGCATGTCCTGCCCCAGGCCAGTGCCTTCGTTGAGCTGGACAAGAGGCTGCAGCAGAAGTTGAAGCTGCAGTTCTTCTGTCGATGGGAGGCGTGTCAGCGTAGCGTAAACTGTCCGGAACGGCTTCAGGCTGATAAAGTGTCTGTCTGCGAATGTGGAACGGCAGGAGCATGAGGAGAATGGCCAGACCAAGCGGCACCGGGACGCCCGACTGCAAATGTGGCTTCTGACGTGAGGAGCTTGGCCACTGGATGTTTTCGACGTTGGTTGGCTGCCATGCCACTCCTGAGGTTTATGGAATCCGGCAAGCATACTCAGCCGTGGAGTTTGAAAAGGTCTTGGGTTCCTGGTTAGAGCGAGAGAAGCAGTGGGACAAGGCCTTGGAACAAGCACTGTCCTGCAACTGCTACGGCCTCCCACCTGTGAGCCCCGTAGCCGAAAGGCAGCATCCACTTGCATTCTGTCATCTTGGAGAGAACGCGGCTGGTCTGCAAGTACATGCGGCTTCCAACGCTGCTGCAGACACGCAGATGCTGGATCATTAGGTTGGGGGCACGGTGACTTGGCGCATAAGGCATCACCACGGTCATCGAAGTTGCGCGTGAAAGTGACTCCGACCAAATCCTCAAGCTTTTCTCCACTTACTGCAGCTTGCTGACGGCGGCGCAACCTGGCCTTCACCAAAGCTTCGCAGTCTTGGCAGATTCCTCTCAGACTCCAGCCGAAAAGTCTGCTTGAAGACATGCGTTGGCATTTGTCGGTTAACCGAAGTTCTCAAGACGATCATTTCAAATTTCTGCATACGTAATTTCCAGAGAAGGGCTGCTAGACTGCTAGACTTGGCGTCTTTGAACTAACGTCCTAGCAAGGGACTCGCTCAACAATGCAGGAGGCAAAAAGCCTTAATACTCGGTTCTTTCTCTGCCTTTTCCTTTACTCTGCAAGGCACGCCGGACAAGAAGCGGCTGCCTGGATCAAGCCCTATGCCCGGGCCTCGCAGGAACTTGGGCTTTGCGAAGAGGGAGGGAGCATTCGGCCAGCGAGCTCGCTCGAGCTGTTCGTAGAAGATTACAGAGCCAGACAGCTCGATGGATTAACAAATGCTCACGAATCATGCGGGGATCAGCCGGGACCGCAAGCAACAGCAGTTGCAGCACAAGTGGCTAGTGGCTAGTTACACGTTGCCTCGTCGCTGGCAGCGTGCAGCAAGAGCACCAGTCACTTCTACGTACTGCCACCATGACTGCTACTGCTACATCTACTGCTCCTGCTACTACTGCTATGGCATCTGCTAACTGCTACAAGCCGCTCAGACGAAGACGACCGTCGAAGCGCTGCTGAAGGGCCTTAAGAAGGAGGCGTTCATGCTGAAGCTTGGGCGCAGATATTTATAGACCGATGTTGGTTTGTGGATGTAGGATGAACATTCCTGCAAAGTCAGCTCGGGAACTGGAAACGCACAGTTTTTATGATAAGCGGATTTCAACAGCAGCCGAGGAGGGCGGATGCAGGAGCCGAGCTTCGGATTCGGGGTTTGAGTCCATGGGTGTCTCCAGTGTTTGGGATTGGCTTTGGGGCTTTTCGGTCTGCGTCTGAGGGTTGACATCAAGGACGGGAAACGAACAAGTGGACTTGTGCAGAGCCCATCTCTGACAGGACTGGTTCCCCGGAACTGTCCCGAGAGTAACGACCCGGACAGTCCGGATTTCATGGCCGAAAGGAGTGACAAGGAGTGGTTTGTTTGTGGGGCCGGTTGGGCCCAGCGTTTCGGGGATCTGGGGCCCCTAAGGGCGCAGCCCAAGCCCTGCGAGGTGATCGTCGAGTCCATGGGGCTCCTCCACTCAACGGCGGCATCTGTCGAAGGGCTGAGGGAAGCTCCGTTGCAGCCGTTCCGGGTATGTGTATCGGAAGCCAGCCTCTTGGAGCCCTGCGCCGCCAGTGCAAAGCAGTCGAGCAGTCAAGGAAGGGCTCTGGTCATTCTTGGGAGATCTCGCAGAAGACCGGTGCGGGAGACTTAGAGCGTTCAACGGCAGCTGGGAAGCCTCTGGAAGCTAGGAGGCTGAAACGGCCTGCAGACAGAGGACGAGAGAGAGATCGCCGGGGAGCGCTTGACACGCTCCTCGAACCCCGGAGAACAGAACAGAACAGAACAGAACAGAACAGAGAGATCTGCGCGGGGCAGTGCGTCCCTGCTGCTCTCTTGGCTGTGTGGAAGAAAGAGAGAGACAGAGAGAGAGAGAGAGATCTGAGTCAAAATTCTTCGTGACCTCTTTGGCAAACTGTATCGTTGCTTGTCAGGGCTTTCTGTGTTTGCTTGCAATTGGCAGGCGACCCTTTGCGTTTTCTTGGGATGCGACTCCTGACGAAATATCACCCAGCCAACGAAGCGACCCAGCAGCTGTTCCAGAAGTTCACTGAGTTCGACTGGCCTCACGCCGCTCGTGCTGCAGGAGGCTTCCGGCTTCCTCTTCTCAGTCCTACGGCCTGAAACTGAACGGACCTAATCTAAGCCTAAAGCCCGTACTTAGAGCGCGTTCTTGATTATGCTGATTGGATGTATCGTAAAGGGCTCTGAGGCATGCTTTGTTGGTGCTTGTAGGAAGACCAAGGTGCGCGAGATGGCTAAGGCCGCTCTGGAGGATTGTCAGTCTGCCCCCGAGCACCCTCAGTCCAACGGAAGCTTGGCACCTGAACAGTATAGTATAGTATAGTATAGTGTAGTATAGTATATTGTATGTAGTACAGTATACTACAGAAGACTATAGTATATTACAGTATCGTACATTGGGAGAAGGCCCAAGGTGCAAGGCCCAGCGCTGGGAGCTGCACGGAACCGGCGTGGACTTCTGAGGAGTGGAGGAAGTTCCGACCGACTGCCCATCCCCTCGAAGCTTGTACCTGAGAAGTGGCCCGGCCTCAACTCCTTGATTGAGAATGTTTAGTGGGCAAAGTCTTGGGAATTCTCATTTTTGAGAATCGGGAAGCGATCGGGAGCCTCGTTCGCCACGAGGTATGACATCGAATCCGATCCGGCTGACAATTCCCCGGCTTGGAGGGAGACGGAAGCTCGGCAAAGGCAAAGTCTCTGGCACCTAGCGAATGCCCACTCTCATTTCGAAGCCCTTGGAAGTTGGAAGCTGCGAGCTCAAGACAAAAGACAAGTCGACAAATCCAATTGATCCAGGTCAATCGGGGTTGATTGCAAATGCTCCTCGAAGGCTTGTGAATTACGAGGAATGACCGTCTAAGTCCTCCCGAGGCGTATGCGCAGAGGTCGCGGTGAGGATTACGACCCGGGCAAGCACGTGTTGTTCATCGTGAGGGAGCCCTCAGCAATGTTGAGCAAAACTATGGGGTTGCTTTTGGTTTGGATTTCGACATTCCAGAACTTGACCGTCCAACCGTGGCCAGCTATCAATCCGAAATTGGCAGCTGAGGACGATGAAGAGGATGAGGACGAGTACGAGGAGGAATGATAACAGGGCTTCAATGTCATGCATGCATGCACGCACATTGGAGCGGTGTCTGGAAGTCGATGTCAGTTTCGATTCCTTGCTAAGACTGCCGAGGCTTCAGTTCCAGGCATCCCAATCTGTGCCATCTCCAAGAGATTGCACGCTCTAGTAGACATGAAGCGGTCCGTGCCACAACACCATTGCAGTCAGTGACTATTGACAACCTTGTTTCAGTGTGACAGTGACGAAGAGTTCCGGCCTGCAATTGATTGACTGCGGTGTTTCCCAACTTACTTCAGATTCGGATTTCAGCTGGAGCCCCTTAAAGGGCTCACATGCCACGACTTCGAACCTGGAGCTTCGGCGCAGCGGGCGAGCTTGCAGAAAAAGCCGGGCTCGCCGAGAGCGGAGTAATTTCCGGAAAGCCCCCATGCTGCTTAGTGTCAAGGGGTTTAATGCTGAGTAGGCGCTGGCCGGCCCTCAGTCCGTGCTGAAAGGTTTTAAGGCTTCAGAATTTTTGGCTTTCCAAATCTGGAAGCCCTACTAACTTGTCGGCCCCACCGAGAGTGAGTGAGTGCAGTCGAAGCTCTTCACGTCTCCGTGTCCCTTGTAGCGAACCCTCTTCTAGTAGCAAGGGCTGTTGTTTTTTCCAAGCCTGAGCTCTTGCTATTCAAAGCCACCACCAACTTCACAGCCTTTCGAGGTTCCAGAGCTGGCTGGGCCTGCTCGTTTCGAGCGTGCTTTAGCCACGGCCTCATTTTGCTGGTCGGGACTGTTAGCATAATCCTCGTGCTCCGGGTCCTCTGGTCTGCGGGTGGAGTTCTCCTATGCCAGCCTGCTTATCGGCTTGTGTCTTGGTCTTTCAACGGCCAGACGTCGCTGCGCCTCCCACCTCGGGAGGCTTCTGGAACTTCGCAAGAGCCCGCAAACCCTTGGCACGGATTTCGCCGGCGGTTGAAACTTCCAGACGGCGCGTACAGAGTGGAGGCTCTAGGGACGATTTGCTGAAGACACCGGGCCGCAATGCGCCTGCGATTAAGCTAGTTTTTTTGGAACCTCTTTATGCTACAGTCTGCGAAATCATGAGGCGGCGAGTATCTTCATGCGAAGACCCCCCAAGTTCGTTCGTTCGTTCGTTCGGCATGATATTACCATGCATCCCGTACATCTGCCAATGCTTCCGACAACAAAAACCCCAGATGCCGAAATCCCCAAGCCAAGTACCAACATACGACTCTTCAAGGCCTTTTGACTGAAGTTTTGATTCGCCCGGAGGTTCTAGCACCGTCCATGCTGATCCGCGGCCATGTGCTCAGGAGGATGTCCATAATCACAAGGCGCCGGGATCGTCACTGTCACTGCACCCTGCAGCATCTGAACTTCCAACACGCTCTGAGACGTTGAGACTCAGAAGTTTGCGACCGTCGGCTCGCGTAAGGCGAGGACAGCGTTTGGCAGCGGGAGCTTCGAGAGGCGGGGCACATGGAAGAGGGCGACTTGCATGTCTTCCCAGAATGCCGGGTTGCGAACTTACTGTTTGTAGGGCGGTATTGCAGACTGCAGACGGCAGATCTAAGGTGCGCAACTGTTTTGTGTCAGCTATCACGACCTCTAGTAAACCTTGCCTGTTGCAGCTGTGCCTAGCCGTGTCCGCTTCAGGTGAGTGCACAGTGGCAAGAACCTCTGCGTGCCAGACCCTGAGTGCACCAACAGTGCAATGCCGCAGCAGCGAGTCAGGCAAGAGCCAGCAACGAGAAAGAGCAAGAGCAACGGCAAGCGTGCACGGCCTGCGGAAGAAACGAAGCCATTCGTAGTCATCTGCCGCACAGAGGTAACGGCAAAGGCGGGTGAAGATTTGGTGATCACAGCAGCAGATCCACGACTGATGCTCAGTGTAAGTACACCTTGGAATCCAGTTTCTACATACTATGCGTATTCATACGCACCATTTTCCCAAGCATGGGGGATCATCATGCCTCAGCGGCAGGTGTGGCAGTGGCACGGCGAGCGCGCATGCGACCTCCGATACGAGGCCGACCGATATGCCGGAAGGAAAGTCGTAAAGTTTTTGTTGTTGATTTTGGCATGCTTGGCTAGCCCATTGAGCCGATCGTGAGCATTGTGGCTCAAGGACGCATGCGTGTCTAGATTGTGTTTTCTGACGACCCGAATTTTGCAAGACATGGCTTTGCTGCGCACTTTCGCTGCTCCGCTCACTGTGGCTCTTGCTGGGCTGCTCGGTGTGGCAAGTGGTGCACGCCACGTCGAACAGCACCAGGCGAACGTGCAGGCCGAGGTGGAGGCAGGGGTGGTCCCGCGTCCAATCAGCCGGGCACTGCAGAGGGCCCAAAGGGATGCGGAGAGCAAGCTTGCGGACTACCAAGCGGCTGAAGAGACGGCTACAAAAAAGAAAGTAAACGCAGAACGGGCGGCTGCAGAGAAGATGTCTTTGATGGAGAACATGACGGCAAAGGCCACTGAACAACAGGCTCAGGTGGAGATGAGTCGGAAGGCAATGGTCGCCGCTGAGGAGGCGGCCTCCAAGCATGATGAACACAACGCAGGCTTGGAGAACGCGCTGAGCAAGTTCAACGGCCTGAGTCAAGACGTCGAGGGGCTGCAGGAGAACGTGACCATGCTGGAAGAGGCCCTCGCATTGACCCTGGCACGAATGCAGAAGCACCTTGACGCTGTGAAAGACGAGTTGGATGCAAAGATGAAGGAGAAAAACGCGGCAGAGCAGGATTTGATGGACAAGAAGCAAGTGGTGCTGTCTGCCAACAGCATGGAGGCATCGACAGCGCAGGCAGCAAGTGATGCCGAGCAGGCAGCACAGAAGGCGCAGCAGGAGTTGCGAACTTTGCAGGGCGATTTCGACAGGGCCGTCTCGAAGGCCACGAAGTCTCAGGCAGAGTCCAAGGAAGCTGCAGATGCCGCGCGCGGTGCCAAGAAGGATCACGAGGACGGCCAGCAGACGGTGAAGTTGATCAAGCAACTCCGCCGAGCCGTCGACGAGTTCTACAGTGCAGTCGACGAAGTGGTCTCCAGCGAGCATTCCGGTTCGTTTGAAGAGGACCCTCTGTTGAAGCCTGTCCTCAAGAAATACAACATCATGGCTGCCAGCTTCATGAAAGTGCAGAGCGTCGCCCCAGACAAGTACGAGCAGTTGAAGCCCGCCATCCCGGAGATCGAGAGGAACTACGAGGGGGCAATTGCAGTGCAGTGCGACCCAGAGATGAAGCTGATGAATGAGGACCACGAACCCCTTCCGGAGTTTGACGCGCAGTGTGGCAGTGGCCTCTTCACCAAGGTCGGCATGACGAAGCTGATCATCCCAGAGACGCCTGCCTCTCCTGCCGGAGCTTGACAAGTCAGGCTGGGCAACTAGGACCCTGGCTCGTGCAATTCTGGTGTGCCACGGGTATGTCAAGCTTCCCGTGGCCTTCAGGTTGCAATACTTCTGAGAAAAGGAGGGTCGTGCCCTGCGAAGCTTTCGCCGCAGTGTCTTCACTTCTCCCACGAGGGATGAAAAAAAGGCTGCTGCTAACGGGTCAGTGCCGAGTGCGTGGCTCGGAAGCACCTACATTTCAGGTGAACACGGCAGCTTGGAAAGGCGGGCGGGGATCGCTTGAGCTGCCAAGTCAGAGATCATTTTGGTGCTCAAGGCCCCATAGTCGAGCTGTACGATGTCGTTGTCACAAGCTACGTGTGGGCCCAAGTGGCCTGGCTTTGCTACAACACCTGCGACTGCGCATGCCATCATCAGAACTACCCAAGCGTTGTTAGTGGATTTTGCTCATTATTACAGGGCAGGCGCGGGCATGCTGAGGCTTTGCTGTCTTTCCTTGTACGCAACATGCTGGCGTTTGCTTCAGTATGTACAGCACCAAAGAAGCTGTGGTTCCAGACCGCAACATCTTTGCAGCAAAGATGTCCCGAAATCCTGTAGGTCCCACAAGCCCCAAACCAGAGCCCGAGCAATTACTTCAAGCCCCTCCTGTAAGTCCTAGGCCCACAAAACGCATTCGAAGGAGACTTTCCTCCTGAACCAGGAGATGTTCACTAGAGAAAGTCGGCAGCCTGGATTCTTAATTTGCCGCCTTTTGGAAGAGGAACGATTGAGCCACCAAGCAGCTTGGCCAAGCGTCTTTTTCTGGTGACAGGTTGGACTTGCGTCGTTCTGGACGAGGCTTGCGTTCTCTAACATCTCCCAGCTACCGGCAGGAAATCTGTTCACTTCACTTCTTTCGTGAAGGCCCAGTCCATCAAAAATCACGCCACGCAGACCTCTTCGGCCGTCAAGCGTCGAACTCCCTGGAGAGAAATTTGTGCTGAAACCCCATGCAGTGCACCGACATCATCCCTTTTGCGCTATGAGGTTTGTGCAAGGCTCCTTTCAGACTTGCCCTCACTGGCACGCCCATTGAGCAACCTTGCGGCACTGTGACCGGAGCCAGTGAAGGAAGGACGGGTTCAATCGAGATATTGAGGAATTCACTGGATGACGTCCACTCCATTCTGGAGTTTGTCGTGGCTTCAGCAGGAAGGTTGAACGTGCCTTCCAAAGAGCATTTCCAGAAGCCGGGGATGCAGATTTCCCCCCTGCCCAGGTCGAGCCTGACTGTGCTGGATGTTTGCAGGACCCGAAGAGCAGCCTGGGGGACGTCGTGAGTAGGTCACAGGTAGGGCAACAGCCAGGATTGCCCTAATTGCACCGTACGGTCAATTCTCTACATTGCTGCAGATTTCCCTACCCCGCCGATCAGTTGTCTCCCTCGCCCACGTCACTGTAGCAGCCATGCCTGCCTTGCGCGAGTGTGTGAGTCGAAAACCTAAACCTGGGTGTCTTCTCATCCTTCAAGAACTACAGTAGTCTCTCAACAACCCAGAAGTCATCCGAGCAGGACTTCCGGCAGCGCTTTCCGGACACAGAGGAAGGCCGAAACCACACAGAGCACCGTGGAAAGGTGCTAACATGTCCGTCGTCCAAGAAGCCCAGGGCAGGGATGATGGGGAACAGGTTATTTCGACGACTTTCACTACGGCAACTGTTGGTCGGATACTACCCTTAGAGAGTAGTGCAGGCCGTGCCTGCCTTCGGAAGATGTCGCGTGCTCAGGCTCTGAGGGCTCGCGCCAGCCCATGAGCCTTGAAAAATGACATCTGCCTCTCTGAAGAACGCAGACTCAGGATACCAGTTGATATGTAATATATGTACACATACGTCTGCAAAACTTTATATGTGTATACACTAGTATACACAAGTGGGTACACACACACGCGCATAGAAGCTTTGGGGGGGAGTCTAAAATGGTAGGCTGCGGATTCCTGTTGCATTGGTCCGACGCGGCGTTAGCCGGTCGGGTGGAATTTCGCCAAGAGAAACTCCGAACTGTCCGAGATGGCTGATGCTCATTGCGATGCACTGTGTCTGCCGCACTGAATAAGCAAAGGGTGTTTGAGGTGACTTGAGCCAAAATTTTCAATGCTGCGGGTCGAAATGTGAGGGCTGAGTTGTACCGTTAGAAAGCCAGCTGCATGCCAGGCCAGGCTGAGGGATGCAAAGATGAGGAGCAGTCATCTCGGTATTGCCTCTAGTTATCACTATTGAAACCTCCCCATGTTCGCAACCAGCAACCCTCCAGCATCACCACGATTCTCCAAGCTAATACGATGGAAACCTGAACTTAGGCCCGCAGCCCGTATGCTAGAAACCAAAGGCTGCAGTTGATCACACTGCGCCGGGACAGCGGCGAGGCCGCCCCGTTCTGTTACTACGACTTCCAGTGCCACATCATGGACATGAATTTCATGTTCACAGTGGAGCCCAAGGTTCTCTTGATATCATGACAAACTTTAATAGAGTCGTCAGTTGATATGTGCCCAAAAGGATCGCCTGTTTGTGCATGCTCTCAGGACGCGATCTTCTTTGCCACGACAACCGGCAACCCCGCATGTGACATATAAATTTACCTCGATGCAGCATCAGGACGACCATAAGTTATCATTAGTTACAAGCGTTGGAATCATCCAGCTTGCTGCCTGCAGCTAATCCTCACCCAAGAGACCCTAGCCTGGTGGTTTCACAAGCTCCAAGCCCCTCGCCCCAACCCCCCAGAAGCCGCCGAATCCCCCAAAAGCGCCAAGCACGATGGGCGCTTTCGAGGCTGTCCAGTTGGTGGCAAAGGAAGAAGTGGAGGCCGTGCTCGCCTGGCTAGGTTGGCTTGCCCGGACGACACTGCAGGTTCCTTTGCGGATGGCTCCGGATCAAGCTGCACTTTACAAGGCTGCTTCAGAATCTGAAGCTTTGTTTCGAGCTTTCCGTTGAAGTTTGCAATGATCCACTGAAGGTTCTCCAGGAAGCGGCCTTGCGACAAGAGCCCGCTGCTCAGTGGGTGTTCTTCTGCATGCCAGCACCCGAGTTCTGTTCGCTGAGTGAATGCTCCCACAGTCAAGGATTGCCCCTCATCGATGCCTGCGTGAACTGGAGCTGTTCTGCCGGCCTTGCCTTAAGGGCAGTGGCTGGACTTTTCTTGTAGTCTTCTGAATTCCATACTAGCGTTTTTTTTGCTTGTCCAAAGGCTTACAAGCTCGTATAGTGTTTTTCATACCCACATAGCCACAGATTTTTCACGTCTGCATGGCAGTCGTGCTCAGTGTCTTTTCATGCTCGGGCTGCTGGTGGCAGGCTCTGCACACATCCCTGGTGCTATGCGAAGCGAGGGACTGGAGAGGCGGGAATTCGGGAGGAACGTAGGCAGAGAGAAAGAAGAGAGTAGGACGGGGAGCAGGACGGTAGAGCTTCCGAACGAAACCGAGGGCAAGTGAGTCACGTTTCTATGGGCCGTCCTGTAGTATGTTGTATCCCTCATGCTTTGTTGTTTATGATCGCTCTCCTCCTACGGCCAGGGCTGTATGCCAATGCTCTGATGCCCAACAGAGAGAAAGAGCGAGAGCGAGATAGCAAGCGAGCTAGAGCCAGGAAGGAACGAAAGAAGGAGATAGAGACCAAGGAACGGTGGGAAGCCTTTCTGTTGAGCTTGCTGTGCATACCCTCTGCGGACCCATTTCTTGGAGAATCCTGCCACCGCCGCACGTATCTCCCCACACACCATCGAATCTGCATGGGAGAATCCCGGGCAGAGAGCCCACAAACAACAGACTAGAGGCTTACAATGTTGGCAGGACTTGACCGAAGAAGCATTGAATCGGCGCCGCGCGCCTTGCCTGCATCAGGAGGCCGATGTGATGTGCGAGCTTCCACAAAGGGAGGTGGGGGGGTGTATACACGGGTTTATGGTTACTTTCTGGGTTTAATCCGACTGGCCGCAGCCAGCGGCCATCAGCCAAGATCGCGCCGCTAAGGTGTTGAGCAAAGTTGATGTGCTGCGGCCTCAGTCGTTTTTCGTCTTGCACATGCCCAGGCCATGAGCATGCCATCCTGAATGCTCAACATCCGACGTACATGGGCGACACTCTTTTCTCAGGATGATGTGGGATACTCGTAGCAGCAGTCTTTTTGAGGGCATTGTTCCAGGACGAGTAAGCCTTGCTCAGGCCGAGATGTCTAAGCCATTTTTGGGCTTTTTATGGCTTGTTTGAACCATACATCCGAGTCAAATCCTGAAACCCTGGCTCGAAGACTGCTCAGAGCAGCTTGCGGTACGCTGCAACCCGCGATTCGACAGCCCGCTTGCGCCGCTTGGCCCGCAGAGAGGTAAGGGTGGCGGCAAGGCAAATGAGAGACAGCCTGTGAAGCTTTCCCATCGGAGCCAGGCAGTCACCCAACATTCGAAAGCGCTGACGGACCCGAAGCACCCGAGCTCCAAATCACAAAGCTCTTGAGACCTCTACAGAGCCTCTGCTTCTAATTCTAAGGCTTTGCAGGAAGGCCATGTCGTCTTCCACGGCTTTTGCAATGCTCTCCGTGGCAGGCACGTGGGCTGTGCTCGATGGCCAGCTTGGGGAATTTGTTCGTGTGTTCGCAATTGGATGCCATCAGCAGACCAGCATCAGGGCCGTGCCACTGGGTTCTGAGACCTTTCGTGGGTGAGTGGCTGAGTGGGCGCAGGGTGCTGTACATTTCGTTATCTCTGTTTGGGGTGCTGCTTTGCCTGTGATCCTCTGATTCCCGTGTCTTTTTGCAGGTCCCGGGTCTGATCTGGCATCGTCAAGGCCGTCGCTTCAGTGTAAGATTGATGACTGTTTGTGCGGATCACAAACAAGGTGGGCCTTTGTTAGCACTACTGTAGCCGGCTGCAACACCGAGCCCTTCCGTAGTTTGTGGGTCTTGCCGGTTTCATGCCCTTGCCTGCCACGGATATGCAAATAGGCATGGCATAGTCGGAAGTGTAGGTGATACCTTGCCGGCAACCGGAAGACACAGTCCTCTCGACTTCTGACGACACTCTAGTCTCGCCTAGTGTGGTTTAGGACTTGCTTCAGTTCCCATATTTCTCCAAAACGGAATTCAAGTGTTCGAGCGCTCCAACGTGATTGTAACGATTTCTGTGCACCCGGGCCATCCCGGGCCTTTCCGCTTGCAATCGCATGTAGACGGTAGCTGCTGTAATTAATTACTTCAGAATCGGTGGTTGATATGATGAAACAGCTTGGTGCCACAACTCTACATAGAGTCCGTCTTAATTACAGAATATAGTCAAGTTGCAACAGATGGCTCATTGCGTACAAGTTGTAAACCATGAATCACAGACAGTGTGTTGCACATATCTGTATGTAAGTATCCAGTGTCTTTGGTGTAGTGGGACGCAATGCAAATTAATTTCAGTATGCAGTTTAATATCAAATAAGGTAACGTCATGTCATGCATGTAACGTATGTGCGTACGTCTTCTTTGGGTAGGCGTAGGTAGGTAGGTAGGTAGGTAGGTAGGTAGGTAGGTAGGTAGGTAGGTAGGGAGGTAGGGAGGTAAGGCAAGCTAATCATACTTGTGCTTCTGCGTGTCTGTTAGAAAACTGTATCATATTTGATGATCTTGTGCCATATTATGATGTCTCACGATGCTGTATCAGAGTATACCAAACATTACATATTGTCAAATGATCTCTATATATATATATATGTATGTATGTGTGAATATACATATGTACATGCGCACACGCACACACACACAC
>CAJNDV010030963.1:2041-12802 GCA_905221635.1 Symbiodinium sp. CCMP2456 | reverse complement strand
GGCAGCTTCGTTGGGCGGAGCACCCCCACACTCCCTCCGCCCCCCTGCAACCCCATGAAACTGTGTAGGAGTGACCCTCTGGCCCCATGTGCTAGGGAGGTTCACACACACACACATATGTATATATTTTGGCTCAAGAGAAGCCATTTTGGCTCAAGCTTTCATGGCCTCTTCTCAAGTATGATCATACATATCGGAATATATATGTATGTAATATAGATACACTCACTTGCACTGACTGTCCTTCCCTTGTACTGGCTGTCCTTCCCTTGCACTGCCTGCCTTTCCTTGCACCGTTTCCGTCACTGCGCTCCCTTTTTGCCAACATGCCACGTGAGGGAGCTGAGCGTGAGAGGGGCCGCACTAGAGAGAGAACTCCCAAGCCTGAGCGAACCCTGGCCCGCACCTCGGCAGTCGAGTCCAAAGTAGACCCCCGCGAGAAGCTCGAGAGAACCCAGCTTCCGCCAGTAGCCAGCAGTCACCACTCCATCCTCGAACAAGGCAAGGCCATAAACCGACAGGAATCCTCGATGTAGATGCGGACAAGAAGGCCCCAGACTTCAAGAAGATCAAACTTGAAGTTAAGGAGTCTGAGACTCAACGAGACTCGCCCGTGGATTTTGCTCCCAGTGCGTTCCAAACCCATGAAGTTTATGACCTAACAAGCAACGATGATGACGAACTCCAAGGTGCGGAACCACGCGTACACCCCCCCTCTTCCCTACCCGAACACCCTGCAGCTGGAGCTTTCCCGTCGCTCACCAGGACCACCGACTCCGCGCCTGAGTGGTTAAAGGGCTTAACTGACTCCATCCAAGGACTCCACCTCAAGAGTGACCGCACACATGAGTATTGCATACAGCTAGGTACCAGCGTGGCACAACATGATACTCGGATTGCTGCACTCGAGTCTGTTGCAAAAGAGCACACCGACAACCATGAAGCAACACTTGACCGCATTACCGCACTCGAGAAAGCCGTTGTCGAACTCGATCGCAAGTCCAGATCCATGACCCCTCCCAGAGCACCCGATACTCCCCGTGGCAGCAGACACGGGGGAAACATAAGCCCTCGGAGCCCAAGAAGCAATCCTAACAACCCACCCGATCCAATGCGAGCTCCTGACCAGGACTTAGGCTTGGTAATCGGTGGCTGGACCGATGCAAGGGTTTCGGAAGCTGAGGAAGAGGTTAAGAATCTGTTCCAGGCAGCAGGACTGGGAGAGTTGCTTAAGGACATGTCTGGCCCCTCGGGTCGCACAAATTTCTTAAGAGTCACACTTGATTTCAACGGTGCACCCGACCTCTCCCGTCGCAGACAACTGCAAACCAAAGTTCTAGATAAGCTCAAAGCACTCAAAAGCAAGAGCGGAATCGAGGGGCAGGCCAGGCCAATTGCAGTTTGTGGGTGCAGAAGGATAGGTCACTGGAAGAGAGGATCCGGATCCGTGCCATAGTACTTACTAAAAACTTCTTCAGTAATCTGCCGACGGGAGAATTGGGAACACGCTGGCCTGAGCCAGACATCGTCTGGAGGGGCCAAGTCTTTGTCGGCCAAACCAGGATGTTGCGTAACATGGACGATGGGCATGATCCAACGCCCACGGATCAAGTCATTGAGGATTCTGAAGGAAATCAGACTGTCTGGTTTGTCTCTTCGGAAGCGTATGCACACATCACACAGAGGCCCAAAGAATCGTTGCAACAGATGTGGTTACAACATGGACCTGATGCCACCCCGCTTGGACAGGGAGCCTGACTCCCGGCCAGACGAAAACCACGACAGCTGCATGCAATGACCTGGAACCTCCGGGGAAAGGGTCTGGATGATTTGGCCCGTGTCTGGGATTTGCTCGATTTCCAGGGCTCCCAAGTCATAGGTCTCCAAGAATTAGGATGTCTCCCTGAGCGCTGTGTTTCGAATGATGTTGTGCTTCACCACGAGATTTTCTTGTCTGGCCAGTCGTTTACCTTTTTCTACTGCACCCCATCCCATGCATTCCAAGGATCCGCGGTAGGTACTCCTACAGCCTGGCTTGGAAAAGTCGAGGCCACGAAAGCCTTTTGTACTGGCGCAGGTGTTGTCCTGAAGGACCAGGGAGTCCGACACTTCCTTGCATCAATTCACTTGCCCTACAGGCTTCGTGAGGATTGCCTGCAGGTCTGGCAACAACATGTCGAAGAACTAATCCAGTTCACGACGACACGTAGGTACCACGATGAAATCTGCATTTGTAGTGACTTGAACTATGACATCCTTGATATTGTGAATGTGGACGAAAGAGGTGTGCCTTTGGGCCAAATGCTTCGCACGTTAGGTTTGGAGCACTCAAGACCCCAGACATCCACATGGGCTAACACGAGAGGAGCCGAGTCCCGAATTGATTTTGTGCTGTTTGCATCGCCCTCCATGCAAGCTACAGATGACAGGGTAGTGAATGGATCCGACAAAGTCATTGGATCCGATCACTGCGCGGCAACAATTAGCATACAGTCCTTACCGGCACAGGGCCACAGCAAGTTTCAGAATTCCAGGTGTGGCAAGTGGTGGACCAATGGACCCGCTCTGCTGACCAAGGCTGCAGAGCTCGCTTCCGAGCTCGATCTATCCATGAAGGACATAGATATGCAGGCCATTGAGAAACTATGCAGTGGCTGCTCCAAAAGAATAACGAGTTGTAGGTTTGTTGACCCACCCGAAATCAAACATCTCATCCGCGAACGAAAAAAGGTCAGAGGCCCCGAGTCCAGAAAGCTGGCCAAACAAATCGCAGATGCCCGCAAATCGGCAAAGCGAGAATGGCTCACGGAGCTTCTGCAAAAAAGCGCGGCAGGGGACTACAGAGCCATTTCGTATTTCCGCAAACGTAACTCAGCCCTCTACACACAAGGCTCGTACTGTTTCCGAGCAGGAGGCAAGACTAAGACCATCACGGATCTGAGGCTCTTTTACCAGAGGAAATACACGCCCATGAACCCCCAGCCCAAGAATCTGGCCATGGCGATTTTCAGGCATCGTGCGGGACCAATTATGAGCCCGCAACTATTGACCAGCGAGGAGCTTCAGGAAGTGGCATTCCTCTGTAAGCATAATAAAAGTACCGGCGCGGACGGAGTGTCGTACGAAGCAGTACAGATGCTCTTACAATCGGAGTTGAGTGACCATGTAGTTGATATGTTCAACGGGGTCCTGTTGGGCTTGACACCGGTGCCTGAAGAGTGGCTGCGCAGTCACGTCTGTTTTTTGCCCAAAACCTCTGCTCCCAAGTCTCCATCTGACCTCAGACCCATAGTACTTTCTAGCACAGTGGCACAGTGGGCAAGGTGTTCACGAAAGCATTGATGCTGCGCCTCAGGCCTCAGTTGCCAGCGATCCAAGCGTTCCAGGTTGGAGGGGTTCCGCAGCGCCAGTTGTTGGACGCAGCGTGTGCCGTCCAACAAGCCGTGCGGCTTGCTGAGCAATATGGAAAACCACTTGTCATCGTCAAGTTAGACGTAGCAGCCGCGTTTGACTCGCTTTCTCACGAGGCCATTGCAGCATTCCTTAGTCTGGCCCAGGGCAGTCGTGAAGCTGAGCTCCTCTTAGAAATCGTGCGAAACAGCAGTGTCGACCTTTCGCTCCAGGGTACCAAATGGGTCCAGCAGCTACTCCAAGGCGTGCTCCAAGGAAGTAGCTATTCGGCAGAGTTGTTTGCACGTTGTGTCGACCATTATCTTGTTCCAGCCAACCAGAAATGGCAGCAACATGAACCTACGTGGCTTGTAACTCAAGAAAACCGCAAACTTTTTCTCACCCCGTTCGCTGATGACCTCGTCCTCTTAGCTACGTCAAGGGACCAAGCCCTCCGACTTCTGCAGGACAGCAGCCAAGCCCTGGAAGCCATTGGACTGAGGTTCAATTGGAGCAAGTGTTGCTACATCCAGACACCAGGACTCCCAAGAGAGCCCCTCAAAGTAGGCCAAGCAGAAGTTCGATGGGAGGAGACCATCATCTTTCTTGGAATCTTGGTCGGTTTCCAACTTACAGGGTCGGCCACCTTGACGGCCAGGATGGCTAAGGTCACCAATGCCTTTTGGGCATACTACAGAATTCTCAGGCAGGCGACCGTGGGCTTAACCCAAAGACTCAGGTTGCTTGACACTTTCGTAACTTCACGATGGAGATGGCTCAGCCCAGCTGTGCGCCCCACACATGCTGTCCAGCAGTTCTTGCGCGCTGTCCAAACTTCTTTCCTGTTTGCTGTTCTCGGTTTCTCGCGGGACCCCTTTCAGGGTTCACTTGACTCTTGGATCTCCAGAAGAAGAGCCAGTAGAGTTGCTGCACAAGAGGTGGGTCACCGCACATGGGAAGGAGAGCACGCGCGCGCCTTTTTTGGCTATTTGGGGACATGCCGCACGATATGACCCCTCTGCGTCCATCCCCATTGCAGTCATGTTACGAGTACGAGACCCTGAATGGGTTTTCGCAAATGGCGTCTTTGTCCGTAGGCTGGTAGGTAGGACCAAGAGCCTTTGCGCAGATGTCAGCCGTTTCCTACAGATGGCTTGGGAGAAATATCTCAAGGACAGTGGCTCCTCTCCACCGACTTCGTGGTTGCGAGGAGCGACGGACAGGGACGTGTGGAAATCTTTCACACAACATTGGACGACACAGAACGGCGTCCAAACCAACAAGTTTTACAGTGAACCACCCGAGGCAATTGATTTACGTGGCTGTCAACTAGTTCAACATGGGGACAAATTCAGTCTTTTGCATACGAGACACCCGCCTATCGAGGAACCCTTTGCTGTCTCTTTTCTGAGATTGACCGAGGCCCCCGATTCAGGTCCCGACGAATGTGATGAGGAGCATGTGCTACGAGTGTACTCGGACGGGAGTGCATCCAACAACCGCAAGGGCCAGGCTGGTGACGGAGGAGGGACCGTTGTCCTTCTCCCTCCTTATGGAGATACTAGCAAACCCTGCGCTAACATACAAGCCGAGCTCCAAGCCGCAGCCCAAGCACTCCGCATGATCAGGACGATACGACTGAGGCATCCCCACATCCCCATCTGCTACTGCACCGACTCCCAATATGTTTTGCAAATCTTGGAGGGAGCTTTTCAGGGAACGCGTTATGCCTCGCTGACGAACGAAATCATTTGTCTCTGGAGTGAGCTTTGTGTTACAGTTGATGCACGCCATGTCAAAGCCCATAGCAACATCATGCTTAACGAAGTCGCTGACCATTTTGCCAAAGCTGGTGCTAATCTGTCGCACTATCGTAAGGTTTTCTGCACCCTGGACCACAGCCAGGCCTTTGTTACAGGACAATCTGACATGCCGAACTTTGTGCAGTGGCTTAGCTAGGGGGGGGCAGGACGGACAAGAAATGCGGCAAACCCACTTTCGCTGAATGCACCTTTGTGTCATGCAGCACTTGCCGCATCGAGCAAAGCATTTTCTTCGCGCCCCTCTCCCTTTCCGTCTCCTCGCTCGATCACCATGGAGCACGGTGACAGCTTAGCCGCGCGTATGCAGTTCGCAGGGATGAACCAGGCTGGCAGCTCAGTGGAACACATGCAGGGCTTTGTGCAGAAGGCGCACGCGGTGGCTGTGCTCCCCCAAACCTCTACTTTGGGGATCTTTGCCGTTGCTGGCATTGTCAGTCTGGTAATCCTGTGGGGTATCCAGAGCAGCTTCATCCGTAGCTTGATGACCAGTCTGCAGGGAAGTGTCAAAGTCCATGTCACTAACATCATGGAAGACACACAAAAGATCCTGCTCGACTACGTGAAGGACCACGTGGGAGCACGCATCGAAGAACTGGCAGCCAAGGTACAGGCACTCGAACAACGAGCCGGTTCCCCACCTGACACCATGGCACTTGAAGGCAAACTAGTTAACTGCCTTGGAAAAGGCGGTCAGTGACCTTGCGGCAGGCCCGGCAGCCCTCGATGTCAGTGGCCTCGGCTCGGACATCTGGGACAGCCTCAGGCCCGTCCTAAGCCAATGGAGCCAGGGACAAACGTCCAAGCTACAGAAGGCAGTGGAGGACTGGCTCAAGGACATGTCTACAGCCCCTGCCGCAAGCAAGGACGCCAACCCCGACGTGAGCCAGGAGATCAAGCAACTCAAGGACTCCATGAAAGTCGTCCAGACGCTCATGAAGCACTTGGGCGAAGACAAGCATGCAGCCCTGGTTGACCTACTTCTGGAAGCACAGAAGACCGACAAGCGCGCAGTGGCCCTCGCAAACGTCAACGACAAACACACCGCCCTTGCCACAAAGGCGGACACCATCACGGGCTACCTCAGAGAAGATCACGCACTCATCGTGCGCCTCAAAGACAAGGCCGACGAGCTCAGCAAGGACTCCCTGGGCCACAGATCGGCCATCCTGGCTGAGATCAAGAATGTCACCCCGATCATCAGAAGGGGAGCCGACATGTCTGAGAGGACCCTGAACCTCTTGGCCAAGGGAGATCCCAGCCCGTGGGAGCAGGAGCTCAAGAAGGTGGCGGACGAAACGGGCCACACCCTGAACTGGGTTTGCACACAGGAGGAGGAACTCCAGAGCAAAGTCACGAAGATCGAGGGCCTGATCACGGGACTCCTGGACAATGTCAACGAGGTGGGGGTGGCCTTGGACAAGCACTCGGAGATCATGGGGACGAGATTGCGCTCCCTCGGCGACGTGCAGACAAGCCTGGACAGAGTCTTAGCGCAGACGACACCAAGGCCTTTCCCAGCGCCTGCGCCGCAACAACCGCCAAGCTTCCTGCAAGGAAGCCACAGCCGAGCACGAGGACCACCGCCGGCGCCGACGTACACACCGCTGGTCGAAGAAGTGGGCATTGGAGGACATGTCCAGCAGATGCGTGCAAGCTCGGCATCACGCTCCCCGCCCGTCCTCCTCACGAACCTCGACACGTTGACGCAGGCCCTGAACCAGCGTGCAGGTGGAGGAGGCTACTGAGCCACCATGCCAAGGACATGTGGTCTAAGCGACCAGCCACGACACCAGGTAGATTCTAGGCTTGCAAAGTGCAATTTTGCAGCATTGCACAAGTTGATGGCGCAGCGCAGGTTGCGTTTTTTTACTTTGATTACTGTCTCGTGTCTTTCCCATACCTGCGCTGATACGACCTCATCGTGCCCGCTGCCTGTTACTGCACTGCCCTTGCCTTGCACTGACTGTTCTGTTCCTTGCACTGCACTTCCTTGCTGTACTGTTACCTTGCCCCTGCACTGCCCCTCTTGTACATACGAATCGAGGGTTGATTTCAACCAGACGCTTCGCTGGGTTGCTGCCAAAAAAAGACAAGTCAATGCCTTAACTTTGCCTGTAATGCAGTCATGAGAAGCAGCGCTCAACAGCCCCTCCCCACCCAAGCCCGTGTCCATGGCCTGAACACCGCCAGCACAAAGGCTCAAAGCCCCCCGCATGTGCTAGGCATTGGCTGCCAGTTGTCCGAGTCATGTCTTTTGCATCTCCACTCAAATGCAGCCCTAAAGAGGCCTTGGACCTCTGCTCCCCCTGTGGGCCCCGGACACTGCTTACTTGCACCCAACCGTCCCGCTATCCTGTGCCCAACTGTGCCCCGATCGTGGTAGACTCAGATGACGACGATGACATTGACACTAGCACACCGGTTCTGCGACCCGAGGACCTCCAGCTAGGCCTAACCCAGCACTTCAGGCTCCAACCAGTGGAACATGTGGCCCTCCACCTACTGCACCTGCGAACTAGGCCAACTTGCCAACTCGACATAATCAGGCTACTTAAGATGCTGCCTAGATCTGAGTTTAAGCGAGGCCCCAATGGATGCAGGTATGTGGTGGGCGGCGCGAGCCCAAGGTGTCGCGATTCGACCTTGACCCATTCCCTAAACCTGACCTTTTTCAACCTTCTTGTCAATCGCTATATCAATTGGGTGGCGCTAAGTACACTACCTATGTCCTGAGGTACGGAACGGTGGACACGCCACATAGGGACACGCGTAACAGCCCGCTCCCATCGCTTATACAAGCCCTTGACACTCCCAACTGGGCTAAGGATGGTTTATGGTTACAGGACTCACTTGGAGACGTGCCCAAGGTCCACCAAGGTGAAACGCTCTGGGGGCAGAGTAGTCCCACTCCTCAGACCATACACTTTCGATGCCAGGAGACTCTTGCATGCAGGACATGTTGATGATCCTCACAGGTCGTCGGAGCGACTGATCCTGGTTGCTTTTAGTGTCATTCATGCCTCCACCTTGACCACTGCTATCAGGAACCGGCTGCTTACCTTAGGCTTTCATGTGCCCACTGAGTCCGATTGCTTTGTTGCCTTGCACGGGGGGCTGACCCCTGAAGCACCCAGACTGCAGCAGATGTCGCTGCACGCTTTCTTCCAGAGTGCTAGCGAACACACTGACAAACATGATGTGATCCCGACAACAGACGAATTGGAAGGGTGAGTTCTAGGGGTCTCGCCGCCTGGCTGCACCTACGGCACTTACATGCAACCTGGCCGCACCTTAGCCGCCTGGCTGCAACAAAGTGCCCCGGCTGCATTGCTTTGGGATGCTCGGCTGCACAGAAACCTGAGCGCACCTTGGCTGCCTGGCTGCAAGAATACGCCTGATTGCATATGTGTAGACACCCAGCACAACACACGAGCCGTGTGCAATACACGCCTCCTAAACAAAAAAACAAAAAAAACCTGGTTGCACTTTCCTTGCCTGCACTGTTTGCACTGCCTGCCTTGCCTTGTACTGTCTTTGCTGCCTGCCCCTTTTGCGCTGCCCTTGCCCTTGCCTGGTCTTCTTCCTTCTCTTGGTCTTCCAGTCACGTCCGTGCGAGCCCGTTTCGTACGACTTTGATCCATTGCCTTGTGGGTGTCCTTAAACAAACCACGAAACCCCGCGCCCGCTGCGCCATGGACGGCCTGCCCATGCTACTCTGCAGAGAGGACCGAGTGGTCATGCGCCCAACCAACGCAGTGTACTCTGGACTCGTGGAGTGGGCCTTCTGCATAGCTTGAATGGGCGCGACGATTTTGGCCAGTTTGGCCATTAATTGGCTATGCAAGGGACGTCGCGAGCGGCCTCTGCACAGGCCGATTCTGCAGATGAGGCTGGGTCTACCTGTTTTCTGGGCGCTGCAAGTGTCGGGAGTTTCGCGATGACGATGAGGATAGCCTCTACACTTTTTCAGGGGATTCTGCAGACCATGCTGGGCCTATCTGTTTTCTGGGCGCTGCAAGTTCGGGAGTTTCGCGATGGCGATGAGGATAGCCTCTACACCTTTCCAGAACTGCGACGGCCGGGGTCAGCTGATGGACAGTCGACTGCCAGACATGTGGTAATCTGCCTGGGTGACGAGGACTCTGCATGGGCCCGCGCATGCTTACACCTGACATCGCTTGACTGCTGGGACCGAGAGTCCTGTCAGTTTCCTGGGACAACGCAATGGCGATGAGGATGGCCTCTGCACTTTTTCGGTGATGCGATAGCCGGGAGTCAGCTGATGGACAGTCGACTGCCAGACATGCGGGAACCTGCATGTGTGACGAGGCCTCTGCATGGGCCCGCGCATGATTACACCTGACACAACCCGACTCTTTCGATTGTGCGACGCGTGCTCCTGTGACGGATTGGTGGACGAGATACTTCCTTAGTGGTGAGACCTCTGCGTAGGAGAATGCTGTCCTATAGTTGACGCTTCGCCGATGAGACCGAAAGCTCTTGTGGTGGTTTTCACTGGCAGTCGGGCTCTGTTGATGGAGTGATGAGACGCCTTCATGGTTCAATAGTTACAAAGCTCGGGTGCTTTTGTGAGGATGAGGTGAACTGAGCTTTTCCATTCTGAGTCCTAGCACTTTAGTGCTTGGTAGTTTGTGTTCTGAGCTGCTACTTGTGAGCTGAGCTAGTGGCCAGTTAGACCACGCCTTGCCTTGAGGACTGCCTGATGTATCATCCGGACTGGAAGTTGCAGTCATTGTAGCTTCTGGTAGGTCGTGTGGGACATGATGCCTGCGATGCGGTATCAGTGCGCTGATGTTGCCATGTGGGAGCCAAAAAATATCAGGTATGTACATGTACATGCATACACAGTCACGCATATGAGTCACCAACTGCATGCTAGTCAGTAGATTCGCGGAGCCACGAACAGGAAAGCCTTTCCCAATGCATGGCAGCCGGCTGCAGCGAGCCTTCAAGGTCACGGGGCGACTTGAGCATTGGAAGGTTGGACTTCGAGCGCCTCGGGTTGAGGGTCTTCTGGTAAGCAGAAGCCTGTCAAATCGGCCTCTGGTTTGGGAATCAGGCTATCGGCCTGAAGTTGGTGTGTGAGCCCTGGCATGTCGATATCGTCAGAATCATGACCGAACTTTTGGATGGCAAGCTGTCAGACCACCCAAATATCCTTGCACACAGGTGCGAGTGGCAGCTCCGGGGTGCAGCTGCTTGACAGTAATCACGAGCCCACTATGTGGAGTCCGAAAATGTAGAAAGCGTTTTTTTTTTTCTGAGCTGGATTTCTGAACGCATGGCTGCCAGATCCTTGCTTGTCTTGACAAGTGGCCAAGGTGCTGTCTGCACTTTTGAAAGCAATGCTCACGGTGATGTTGATGATACTGCTGCCGCTCGCTACTTCTGCTGCAGCCATTATTTCTGCTACTGCTAGCTTCAACGCCTGCTGCTGCGATTCCGGCTGTTGGCGACCACGGTTTCTGCTGCTTGGACGTGCTGCCGCTGGCGCTACCCTACTACAACAACAACAGCTACTACTACT
>CAJNDV010030962.1:254-14596 GCA_905221635.1 Symbiodinium sp. CCMP2456 | reverse complement strand
GAGCTCCGCTTCGAGGCGCCGGCGCTCGGAAGTCTCCTCCTCGAGCTTCTGCCGCTTCCGCGCCGTCTCCTGGCTCTCGGCCTCCGCGAGCCGCTCCGCGAGCTCCCGGCAGCGGTCGCGGATGTGGGGCCCCTGCAGGTACTCAGCCGCACAACGCTCCCGCTGCGCTGCTGAGCCGCGCGGCGCTCCTCGCAGGAGCCCGGCCTCGGAGAGGCGGCAGCCGCACCACCCGTACTTGCCACACTCGGCCGCCCCGTGCCAGAGCAGCGCCTCGCGGAGGAGCTCCGGCCTCGTCTCCTGGCCCGTTGCGAAGAGCTCCCGGCACCGCTGGAGCCAGGCCTCCGCCTCCGCCGGCTGCGAGGCCCACAAATCCACCAGCCGATGGCTCACCGCCTCGCGAGCTCTGTTCGCGTTTTCAAAATCATAAACAGCCAAGTTGACGAAGGCATCTATGACGGTCACGAGGGGCCAGCCGGCCGGGACTTCGGTCAGTTGAACGAGATATTGTGCTTCGGACTGCCGCTGGCGCATCAGGAACTGAAACATGCTGCGGAGTTTCGGGTGCTGGATTCGTCTTTGAGCCTAAAGGTACACACCACAGTCCCCGAGAAAGCAGAATGCCAGCTCTAGCTCCGGAAGGCCATCCCAAAAGCACTCCCCTGAGCCATCCTGAGCATCCTGAGCCCTCATCCCAGCGGCAGGATGGATCTGGAGCTCCCTCCTGGGGTGGACGCCCACCCCCTCCGCCAGCTCCTCGGGCAGCTCCACATCGCCTCGGTGCGGGTTCAGGGGGAGGGTCGTCGCCCTCGATGGTTTCCTTACGGCTGAACTTGAAACCTTGAAGCCGAAACCTCTCAACCCTTCCAAAGCCCCAGAGCTCTTTCCGGTTGAGCTCCAAGCAGCCTGTGATTTCATAAACTTGTTTCTCAAGGTGTGGAGTGAAGAATCCTCTAAGTGAAGGAATGTTGGAGTCATCCCAAGCTCGAACCTAAACGCTCAGAAACTCCTAGACCCAGTTTGGACAGACTTCGAAAACGCACACAAGCCCAGAGGCTACGTGGGAACGGCGGGCGGTTCTCCGGTTTCTGGTTTCGGAAGGGTTGGAGGCTTTTGTTTCTGATCTTTGCATGGCTATAGGTCCGTATGGGAAGAGTGGAAACCTCTTCGCAAGCTACACTGACACCCAAAAAACACTGAAAACACCCAGTGTTCATACTTGTCAACCAACACGCCTTGCCAGCTTGCCGGAGTCTTCCTGAGGCGCTCCGAGGAAGCCGCCTGGCCGAAGGGGGTTTGGGATTCATCGGCTATAGGTTACGAGGATGGGGTTCCGGGTTTCAAGGCTCAGAAAGTTTTTTGAGATATCTTGCGTCTTACACGCCCTTAGAGAGACTATAGACTCCAGGGTAGGCCTCGGGGGCTCAAGCTTCCTTCATGGACCAAGGAGTCGGAAAGAAAAGGGGCGGGAGACGCCTCAAGGGAAAGCGACCATCGATAGCTTTGAAGATAAGTATCCCCGAAGAGGCCCACAAGCAAAAGAGCCTCAAATCCCCTGCTTCACTACGGATATCACTCCAAGTTGAAGCAGACCCGGCACGTAGGTTAAAGCCTCAAAGGGCAGTCCTTCGGCCGCCTCATTTACCAAAGAAGGCCGCCCGGCATTCGAGGATCGCCGCGTCGGCTCTGAAACCCAGCCGCCGGCAGCAGCGGGCCTTCGCGACGTCCTGGGCGCTGCTGGCGCTTCTGGTTGTTTTAGGAGTCGGGCTTAGGGCTTGGCGACGTTCGGGGTCTAGGGACGACAAGGGCATGGAGTTTGTGAGGGAACGATTTGGCGCTGGAGCTTTGTGAATGAGAGGGAAAAGACAACATGGAGCGGCCGTGGAGGGGATCGGACTGAGGGGCTTGCGATGATCCCGGCATGGGGCCTTTGAGACCCGTTGTTTCGAGAACTTCTGAAGCCGTAGGGTGTTGTGCACTGCTGTCTGTCTCTATAGCTGAAAAATCAAAGGCCGTCCACGAGCACGAATGCCTGATGCAGGAAATCCTTGCTTCTATGTTCCTAAACGGCAGCTTCACGAGAAAGGGAGAAGGTGACCCAGAACATGAGCCCCAAAATCGTCGGATGCTCCCCTGCTTCATTGTGGCTACACGCCCCCCAAGTTCAAGGAGACCCCCCACGTAGGAGCAAGCTTCCAGGGGCGGTCCTCGGCCGCCTCATTTACCGAAGAAGGCCCGGCACTCGAGGATCGCGGTCTGCGCCCTTTCTGGGTCGGCTCCGAAACCCAGCAGCCGGTAGTGGAAAGGCAGCAGGGGGCCTTCCGCGATGTCCTGGGCGGTGGTGGTGCTTCTGGTTGTTTTAGGATTCGGGCCCATAGGGTTTAGCGACGTTCAGGGTCTCGGAACGACTATAGGGTATGGAGTTTGTGAGGGTGGAGCTTGGAGCTTTGTATGTGGGCAGGGAAAGAAGACGTGGAGGGGCTGCGGAAGTGCTCATATTTGGGGTCTTGCGATGATCTCTGAAGAGACCTTGCGGACCTTGTTTTTTTGCCTCGTCAACTCGCGGATCGTTCTAGGTCTACGACTGACTACGAGTCTAGCTGCGACCTTCTGCGCAGGACAAGCAAAGCTGCGAGCCACACACCGCTGGAAGATGCATGCAAAGCCTTCGTGCCGGCACTGCCCGTCACCCTCCTGCTGAACTGTCCGTATAAGTCCGTATAAGTGTGAGAAACCACCTGAATCATGCTCTACTGTACATGGAGTATACAGAGGGAAGCACAACCCCAAGCTCGAGAAACGGAAGATGGAAGAAGCTAGATGCTCGTGAACTTGGAACGGCGTGCGCTGCACTCCGGCGACTCCGGCCACAACTCAAGCAGCGAAAGGCACTGGCGATTAAGGGGCCCCGTGCTCTGAACACCTTGACAACACGACCGGAGAATCGCGAATTGGCTGGCTCAGGATGGCTCAGGACTGCATCGGTGTCTTCTTCATCATGCTGCCCCCCTGAGCAGAATCTCAGTCGATGTTCCGGCCGTATTCGGCATGGAGGCTCTGCCGTCATCTGCATCCTCCGCCGCCGTCGATCCCTGACCTCGGCGCAGCCCCATCTTAGCGCGGCGGATCGCCGGCTTGCTGTTGGCGCCCTTGCTGAGGATGCAGGGCGGGCATGAGAAGACTGCGACAGACCGGTTCGGCTTAAATGCGAGCTTCAGCACCTCATGGTCTCCGCTTTCTGATGCTACGCCCGTGAGGGCCGCGGGCTCCCCTGAATCGAGCATGACCAACGCACCCGGCTTCAGGCTTCCTGCTGGGACATAGCGGCAGCTGCCTCCGCCCGCTCCACCTTTCATCGCACCGTCCGTTGCTGGGACCTGGACCGGATGTTCTGGCGTGACCTCCAGCGTCGCAGCCCCGGCCTGCAAGCGGACGAAACCGTTGGCCTGCGACAGCACGGGGGCCTCGCAAACTTCCACAATGGTCTCGCCATCCCCGGCCACCACCTGCGATCCCTTCTGAAGGTCCCGGCCCCTTAGGAAGTGCTCGATGCCATAGCTGCGGGTCTTGAAGATGGCGTCCGGCATGAAGCAGTCGGGCTTCACCGAGAACCAAGAGGAGTGGCTCAAGACGGAGGAGGCGGAGGCCGCCTCATCGTCCACCAGGACATACTCGAGCTCCTCGGTTAGGTTCGACTCCTGGCCACGGGGGGAAGCTGCGTCGCCGCTGGGAACCGGGACATGGCGGGTGAGGCTGGCATGGACGGAAGGGCTGCCGGAGTGGGGCGGCTTCGCCTCCGCAAGCTGGCGCTCCAGCTGACGGCAACGCTCCTTGTAAGTGGCCTTCTCTTCCCACAAGACCTGCATCTGGCCCAACTTTCCTTCTGCTTTGGCAAGCTGCTGCCGGAGCTGCTCGCACCGCTCCAACAGCACGGCCTTCTCGAGCCGCAGCTCAACGTTGCCCTTGGCCTCTTCTGCTGACAAAGACACACGCTCGCGACTCTGCTCTTGCAGCCGCTTCACCTCCGACTGCTGCTCGGCGGCATGGAACTCGGCCTGCGCCAGAAGCTCCTTGGTCTTAGCATGCTCTGAAGCTTCTGCCTCCAAACGATTTGCAAGCTCCTGGCACCGCTCCTGGCACTTGCCGTGCTCGTCCCGCAACTGCCCGAGCTCCTGCCGCATCTCCGCCGCCGCCGACTCTGCACCTGTTGCGCGAGTTGCGAGCTCCTCGCACCGCTCCTTGCACTTGGCACTCTCGTTCTGCGCAGTCTGGAGCTCCGCCTCCTTGCTGGACACCTCCGATTCCGCCGCGGCCAGGCGATCGCGCAGATCCCGACACTCCTCCTCCTGCGACTTTTGGAGCTCCGCTTCGAGGCGCCGGCGCTCGCAGGTCTCCTCCTCGAGCTTCTGCCGCTTCCGCGCCGTCTCCTGGCTCTCGGCCTGCACGAGCCGCTCCGCGAGCTCCCGGCAGCGGTCGCGGATGTGGGGCTCCTGCAGGTACCAAGCCGCCACAGGCTCCCGCTGCGCTGCTGACCGGAGCGGCTCTCCGCGCAGAAGCCCGGCCTCGGAGAAGCGCCAGTCGCAGTAGTACTTCCCCCACTCGGCCGCCCCGTTCCGGAGCAGCGCCTCGAAGAGCTGCTTCGGCCTCGTCTCCTTGTCTGCGAGCTCTTCTGCGTAGAGCTCCCGGCACCGCTGGAGCCAGGCCTCGGCCTCCTGCGGCTGCGAGGCCCAGAGCTCCACCAGCCGAGTACTCACCACCTCGCGAGCTCGGTCCGCGTTAGCACTGATTGGACGATGTCCAGCCAAGCGGACGAAGGCGTCGATGACGGTCGCCAGGGGCCAGCCGGCCGGGACTGCGGTCAGCTTTAGGAGCTTTTTTGCTTCGGGCTGCTGCGGCATGAGGAACTGCAAGCTGCAAACTGCGGAGGTGGGGTGGTGGATTCGTCTGTGAGCCTAAAGGTGCACACCACAGTCTCCGCAGAAAAACTCTGCATCTTCTCTATGTACAACTGCTTGCTGGCACGAATCCCGCACACCGAGCTCACGAACGTGATAGAGGGATGTCCCGGCTCTGGAAGGCCATCCCAAGGCCCTGCATGACCCCGACAACACCCCAATCCCGAAAGCACACAACGCAAAACCCCCAAGTGCGAAAACACCAAAATCCCTTCAACAAGCCCTGCTGCCCCCATGTCCCCACCACGCGGAGCCGAGCCGCCGCATTGAGATGATTCAGCGGGTGCGAGGGGCTGGCGAGCTCCCTGGGGTGGACGCCCACCCGCTCCGCCAGCTCCTCGGCCATCTCCACATAGCCTCGGGAGAGTGAGGAGTGAGGTTTTGGGGGTTGTGGGAGGGTGCACTGCAGGGAGCTTCTTGGGGCTTTGATGGTCTTTCGGGCCCCTGACATTTCGGAGACTTGCGAGTTTTCAAGATCCCCAAAGCCCGTGAAAGGACAAATAGTCCTCAACTTGGTGGACTTCCTGCATGAGTGATCTGGCATGCTGGAGCCCTCCATCGCCATCCCAAACTCAAACCTGCATTCACCCCTGCACGCCCCAAACCGCTGAACATCTGACACACCCTACAAGCCACTACGCAAAAACCCTGGGAGGAACGCACAACAAAAGGTCAGGGGGCTGTGTGGGAACTGGGGGCGGTCGTCCAGGTTGCGAAGGGCCCAGCCCTGCTCCAGGCTCCTCCTGCACTTGGGAGGCTTGGGGCCTCTCTGCGACCGTTGAAAACTCAACCCTAAACGGCCCTAAACTCTACATCCCAAAAGCTAGACGGATTGACAGCATAAACGGCATAAACTCCGAGTTCTAAACCCTCTCTGAATGAGCTTAGGATTCAGGGCTGAGGCTTCCGGGATTCCGAGTTCAGGCTTGAGGCTTTGGGCGTCCACTTCGGCTTCGGAGCTCTAAGGTTCCACCATTTGAGGATCACGGCTCCAGGATTCTGGGAGTTCGGCTTAGGCTTTTGTTTGTTGGGCTCTTTTCTATCACCGCTGTTATGAGCTTGACATTCCCAAAGCGAGCAAGAGCCATAGGGTTGGTTTTTGGGGGATTCTCGTTCAGGGTTTAAGGCCTAGAACCCAAAGCCCCGAATCCTGAAACCTGTCAGCCCTCAAAGAGCGATGTTCGACATGCTAGCATGCTGGGGAGGATATAGGTAGTTCTCTAAATTAGGGTACCTTATTGTGGGGTCCTTATGATAGGGATCCTATTATTTAGGGTACTATATTAGGGTCCCATATTTTCGGAAACCCCCATATCATTCCCTGCAACCTCAAGCCCCCGTTAGACTGCTCGTCCCGTGCCTCCTGGAGTCCTGGTCAGGCGCCTGGAGGCGCCCTGAGAAGACTCCGAGGACCCAGCGAGCCTGATGGCTTGAAGCTTTACGGCTTCGGGTGTATAGTGTAGGGCGCGAGGTCTGGGCTAGGTCTGTGGTTTCTTGGTCTTTTTGGCAGGCACAACTTGTCCTTCGCGCCTGCAGCTCCATGACAGCAAAGTAGGGGCCGCGGTAGAGGCCCACGAAAGCCAGGTCTGGAAACTCCTCCGAAGTCCACAAACAAGACCCAGAACGATAAGGTAGGACCTCATCACCACCACCATCAGCATCATCGCCATCATCGGCATCATCGCATAATCCTCACCACGGCCATGCATCCAGACAACCTCCAGGAGCGAAGCCTTCAACAAGCCCCCAGGAGGCCGCAGAAGCTTCCTTCGAGCTGTTTAGGGCTGAAGGTTTAGGGTTTAGGGGTTTAGGGTTTAGGTTTAGGGGTTTAGGGTTTAAGGTTTAGGGTTTAGGGGTTTAGGGGTTTAGGGGTTTAGGGGCTCCTCCGGTGGCCACACGGCATGGCTTAGAATCACCGGCTGCAGCTGGTCTCGCGCCAGGTGGATGGCCTCCTTCACCTCCGGCTGTGGCTTTGGAGTTCAGAAAGTTTCGGTGCGGGAAAGGCCGATTCCATCCTGGAGCTGGGCATGTCTTCTCGGATTCAGGCAGACGACTAAGACTGTGACTATGTGACTTCATACTTGGTATGAGAGAAACTTCCATGGACGGAAGACTCGTACCCTCTACGGGAATCGAGCTTAATATACTATAGACTATGATGCATTACAAGATCTCACCTCCGGGCCCAGGAATGGCAAGTCCAAGTCGTAGCCCGTCGCGACCAAGATGACCTCGAAGTCCTCTGTGAACGGCTCAGGCTTCCCTATCCAGATCTCGGGCTAACACTAGCAGCAACAACTTGAGCTTCAAATTTCAACTTTCCCGGTCCTCCGACGAGCCGTCCGTGAAGTAAACGGTCGACCCGCTGACCTTGCTGACCTTCTCCGCAACCGACAGCGCACCCGCCAGAACCGCCTCGGGGAAGTGGTCGCTGATGCAAACGAAGGGAGGCCGGCTCCAGTCACTGGGAGCTCGCAGGGCTGTGGGCATCTCTGCAACCTGAGACAGAAACTGGTGCCTCTGACGATAGCTCTCCTCAGCCGACTGCTTCGGCTTAGGCTTCCGGTTGTAGAACGCCAGGTCCGCAGGAATGCCTTTCAGGTAGCGTGGGATGTACCACATCGGCTGGCCACAGGCTATGGTGACGGAAGCATTGCCAGAGAGGTCCACCGCTATATCAGCACCACTGAAAGCAGAGCCAACAACCAGCACTTTCCTCGGTGGAACGGTTTCTTACGACAACATACGTACGATAAGATACCACAAGTGTAGCACACCAGAGTATACAACGCTTCACCATAATGTATGAGCTCTACACAACATCCCTAGGACGCGCGGCAGCAGATCGCGGTCAGCCCAAAACGTTCTTCCGAGGCTCCTCCCGGTGAAGTCCTCGGGCTTCCGGTAGTCGGCCGCATGACGCCTGGGCTCTGGAAAAAATGAAACCTAGGGACACAAGATTCATTCTGCAAGTGTCTAATCTACAACTCAGTTCTTTACATCCTTGTGCTGGGCTCTTGAAAAATGAGAGCTAACTTCGGCTACCAGAAGAGAGGGAATGCACAAGACTGATTCGGTAACTTTTTAATCTAAAACTGACTTCCTTACATCCTTGTGCAACCCCATGACATGCACAAGACCGTCAATTTGATAGTTCTTTAAACAAGAGATCCTTGTGCAACCCCACGACATCCACAGAACCGTCCTTTTCATTGAGTTCCCTAACCCTAAACCCCAAACCCTAAACCCTAAACCCCTGAGCCAAGACGCACAAGCCCAGGGAAGCTGTCCAGGCCCGGCAGGTCGAGGTGAGCCTTCTCGAAGATGCCTTGGGCTCTTGAGGAACTTTCAGGGTTTCGGGTTTCAGGTTTGGGGCTCAGGGTTTCCGGTTTAGGGTTTCAGGTTTAGGGCTCAGGGTTTAGGGTTTAGGGTTTGAGGTTTGGGGCTCAGGGTTTAGGGTTTAGGGTTTCAGGTTTGGGGCTCAGGGTTTGGGGTTTAGGGTTTCAGGTTTGGGGCTCAGGGTTTGGAGTGTAGGGTTTCAGGTTTGGGGCTCAGGGTTTCGGGTTTAGGGTTTCAGGTTTGGGGCTCAGGGTTTGGGGTGTAGGGTTTCAGGTTTGGGGCTCAGGGTTTCGGGTTTCGGGTTTCAGGTTTGGGGCTCAGGGTTTCGGGTTTAGGGTTTCAGGTTTGGGGCTCAGGGTTTCGGGTTTAGGGTTTCAGGTTAGGGGTTCAGGGTTTCGGGTTTTGGGTTTCAGGTTTGGGGTTTAGGGTTTCGGGTTTCAGGTTTGGGGTTTCGGGTTTTGGGCTCAGGGTTTAGGTTAAGTGATAGTAAGATGCATGAAAATGACTTATAACAGAACCAAGAATGGGACCATTTTCATAAGAACCATCCTCGTGGTCATAGCAACGATAAATTCTGGCGGCAGTACCAGATCACTAAATACTGGAAAGCAGAAATGCAAACAATGTGGGAGAGAATTATGCAATCACTACAGATAGATATATATATATATATATCCCCAGTATGCGATCCTAAGTGAAGCCCCTCAAAAAGAGCCCAGATGCCGCTGGCAATCACCACGTGTTTGAAGAGCTTCTGCTTCATCTCACCGGCCTCCCTCCAAGTCAGCTGCCATCCGCACCTCGCCTCATCCTCGGCCCTCACCCGCGTCAATGCGGTGACCTCGCAGGAAAGGTGGAGATGCGGCCGGAGGCCCTCGGCGAAGCGCTCCAGGTATCGGCAGACCTCCGCGGCCTTCGGAAAGGTCTCTGCCTCCTGGGGCCAGGGGAAGTCCGAGAAGGCGCAGGTGTACTTGGACAAGTTCGTCCGCAGGGACTCCCAGACCTTACCCTCCATGGGGCGCCAGAGGCCACCCACATCTGCACTCTTCTCGAAGACGCTGGGCCTTTCATCTGACAGTCTTAGAGCTCGAAAAAAGAGACAGAATGCACAGTCTACGACGAGAAGGACCCGCACCTGGTGGAGCCCCCTGTTTTTTGATATCAACTAACTAGCCGTTTTTTGGACTCCGGCGGCAGCCTGAGGCCCTCCTCCAGCGCCGCCTTGCAGGCGGCCAAGCCTGAGGGGCCGGCGCCGACGATGGCCACCCCTTTCGCCTCCATGGGCGCCGGAGCGGAGGTGATGGCGCGCCCGAGCCGCAGAAGCCGAAGCCCCGGACCTCCGGGTCTCATGGCGCAGGGGACTCGGACTTGAGCCAAGGAGTACTGCCGTGTCCAGAATGCAGTCGGCTCCAGGAGACGCTTGAGGGTTGTGGGCTTCGGGACTTTCGCAAGGTGTATGCTTGAAGGAATTTTGTATTCGAGCCTGGAAGCTCAGCGCCTAAAGCTGAGCATCCGAAGTTGATTTCAATGTGCGAATTAAGGTCGCTGCGCGGGCAGCCGAACAAGGCTGAGACACAAGGATGCTCCTGTGCATTCTGCTTGGGTATGTGCGTTGCACACATTCGACTTGCTGCAAGCCTCGTTCTAAATTTGTAGCAGACTCGCACGAACCGCAAACGCAAAAGAGAAAGTGCAACTGGTCTTTCCGTCGCAAGACACGAGCTCGGCTCTTCAGACAGGTCGAAGCAAGGCAACTCCAGTCTTCACTTCGCAAAGCACGTGAGCGGCAGCACTGGGGAAAATCTCGATAAGGTGCAGATCTATGCATCTGCTAATGCTGAATGTCGAAAAACGCCGAAAAGCTCTGTGAGCCATTGATTTCGGGGTTGGGTTGTTCACTTGTCTATCTGGACTGCTCTATCACTCCACATCTGGACAAACACTGTAATCATTGGGGATGAGTTGGTATCTGGCATGGAGGAGGCCACAACTGGCCAAGAGGTTTAGGGTTTAGGGTTTTGGTTTAGGGTTTAGGGTTTAGGGTTTAGGGTTACTGCATGAAGGCCCAGGAGTGAGCGGCCGCCATGATGCAGACTGCCAGGGGCAGGATCTGCTTCTGAGTACGTTCCATGTTCCTCGGCGGCAGCTGCGGATCGTCGAAGAAACTTGCTGGTAGGAAGACAAAGAAGCTAGGTCTGCTAATCGGTGGGATACTTGCACAAACTAGTATAGAAACCCTACTGTCTACTATATAGGCGGCACTTAGGACTCACGACCCTTTGGGGAAAGGCTGCTAAGTGATACAGGAAGAGAAATGGAAAACGTCTGCCGATTCTTAGCAAACTTGGTGCTTGGCGGTACAAGCCTTTCTTGGTCCGGGCCCGAAAATGCAGCATCCAAAAAGGGTAAGCCAAAAATAATGTCAAGGGTGAGCCCTTAGCTGAGCCAAGCTGCTCTTTGATGGGAGCAGCCATTTCAGCAGGGATGGCGCGCCAACCTTTTCCGTCTGGATTCCAGGTCGGCGAATCCTCCGTACACCGTCCTTGTCAACAGAGGCTTTATCCGGTGAAAGATTTGGTGCGGGGCTTGCGGGTCGAGGGGACATAGCTGTGTGATCTCGATATTAACATGTCCATGCCTCATTGTCCGTAGTAGCCGGTGATCAGCCACATCGCGCCGGTGAAAGCCACCGCAGCCACGCCAAGGAAGGTGAGGATGGCATGGAGGGTGGAAGACGATGCGCCCTTTCGAACGGCAGCAAAGTGAATAGCTGCATAGGAGTCCACGAGACCTTTCGAGACGCGCACCGCCCGATTCGCGCAGGAGGTCGCCACCATCGTGGATTTCGCCGACATGACCTGGCGCTGCTCATCAATGGCTCCTTCTGCGGAGGTGGTGGTCAAGCCAGCTAAGGCCAACATCAATCCTATGCCAAATCCTGTCGCGGTGGGTGCCGATGAAAACGACGTGAGAATCAAGGGCAAGTTCGTCACCTGCAGAAAAACGGCAGCGGTCAAGCACGCGTTCGCCATGGCTCCGAGCTGGGGGTCGTAGCCACGGAAGATAATGTTGCCCTGCTTCTGCGTAAAAACCGAGAAAGCGCCGGCATACAGTTTTCTTGGATTGTGTGTGTGCGTGTCTTCGCACGGAATGCTACGACTTCGTGCTTCGAAGTTCGAGCCGTTACCCAAAACACTGCGGACAAGTTTCACACACCCAGGTTGATGTCGGAATCAGCTAGCTGCTGCACTGGATGGCTGCCGCAAAAATTCAGCAGCAGGCACGACCCCACAAATATGGAAATGGCCGGAAAGTCGGCAACATAAACACATCCTGCAAGTCCCGGGCGAAACAGTAGCCCCAAGAGGCGCCACGTATCCGTTGATGAGGTGAAATCGTCCATGCTCGGAATGCACTCAATGCATTCATGTTCGGAAACAACCACAAGCAGTTGTCATTGCGGCGAGTACACGTATAAGTGCAATTTCAACCGAAGTTCGATCGAGTGATTGTGTGAGAAGCATAGAATGTGTTCATATCGAGCGGGGTGTCTTCTTGCTTGCTCGCAAGTTCGTCGACTTCATCACACTACAATTCTTGCACCAAAAGCGTTCGGCACGACAAAGATCGACAAGGTGTTCAGATGCATGATTTCAACATTAACGTGAAAACACGATGCGCATGTTGACGATGGCTATCCTTATCTTCATCTGAATCTTGGAACCCACCCAAACAATCTCGCATCATTCGGCCATGTTAATTCATTCAATGCAGAAAAAACGAACCAAAACAGACTTGCTAAACTCGCCCGACTCGTCCACAACAGACTGGCATAACTGAGCCAGCCGTAGATTTTTTGGCTTGCATATTACAGGTATGTATACATATACATATATATGTGGTGCGGACCTGTGGGGTCTATTGGCGATCCTTCAGTGTTCTCTTCAAGTCAATGATGACAAAGGAATCGGCATGGGGTTGGACGGGGTGAACTCTTCATTCTCTCGTCTCTCCCTCTCTCCTTCCTTTGTTTGATCCTTCTTCTCTTTTCTTTTCAGTCCGCCTTCTTCTTTCAATGACACGGGTGACACGAAGGAAGGAAAACGGACGACGTCAATTGTTCTCGACGTGTTTTCTTCTTCTGTTGCTTACCTCTCAGGTTGTCTCCCTTTTGCTTCTCGCTCTCTCTCGTTCTCGCTCTCCCTCTCTCTCTCTCTCTCTCTCTCCTGTCCCTCTTTGCCCTCATCTCTCCCCTCTCCTCGTGCCCCACTCTTTTCTGCGAAGATAGAGGAAGGAACGGGAAACACAAACGAAGAGATCAGATGAAGAAAAACGGTGGGGAAAAGACAGGTGAATTTCTCCTTCGCGACATAACAAAGGAAAAATGACAACAACAGGGAGCTGGGAGAAAGCAAGTTCAGGAAAGTGTTCCACCACGCAACAACAAAGGCTACGGCTTTCGAGCTTGTAAATTGAGCGAGTTACAACGAGCAGCAGCAAAGGTAAAGCGGACTCACCACGGTTCACTCGCTCAGCTTTTTGTTTCGGCTGCCGGAAAGACGACTGCAGCTCCAGCGACGGCTGACCCGTTCGACCTTTGGTCAAAAGCGGGTCTGAAAGCAAGCTGCTGTGCAGTCTTCGCAAAAGCCCGTATCGTAAGCATACAGTATGAAGCAACAGCGTGCGAAGAGAAGGCCAATAAAGAAGCAACATCATGAAAAAGACCAGCGAAGCACAGCCGACAGCGGAAAAACCTGCGTATAGCCCACGGGTAGGAGCCAACGCATAAGCGGACTGGCACTCTGAAACAGAGAGAAGCAGGTCGGCCTTTCCTCACCTCCTACGCGACTGCACATCTGCTAGCAGCATATATGTGGTGAATGTGGAGAGAGCGTGTAGCCCCAGGCAAGCGCGGGCGAGTAAAAGATTTTCAGCAAAGAGTTCCACCACGCAACAACAAAGGCACGGTTTTCGAGCTTGTAAGAAGCAGCAAAGGTAAAGCGGACTCACCACGGTTCTCTCATTCAGCTTTTGGTGTCGGCGGAAAAACGACTGCAGCTCCAACAACGGCTGACCCATTCGACTTTTGGTCAAAAGCGGATTTGAAGCTGCTATGCAGTCATTGGCAAAAGCCCTGGTGGGAAACTAGCAAGCCGAAACCTCGCCCCGAAAGCCTTTTGAGCTGCGCACATCGGGACATTGTAAAGTCAGCCAATGGAGTGCAGCCGGACCTGATTGCACTCCCGGCGGCCACGAAGTAAAACGTAATGCAATGTTTGGCCAAGTGGTGCAACACTAAAATAGAATCGACTACTCGTTGTGGTGCACACGACCTCGGCAAAATTGAAGCGGTATTGGCGGACAGCGTGGCACGTGCTGGGTGGAAAGAAGTTTCGAATCAGAGCTCATGAACATTTTCGAAGAGTTTTTGGCCTTGAACATGAACCAAACAATTTCAAGGTTTGGAGCGTCCAAGACGCTGCTTTGACTGGTTCCCAGGCCTTCTAATGCAAAACTTTAGAGTGCTGGTTGTTGCAATGACAGAAACTGCACGAAAACCTGAAAATTTGAGGTTAGGGGTTGCTTTGACTGGCTCCAAGGCCTTGTGAGTTTGTGTTATAATTCAAACAATCGCCGTCTGCTCCATTAAGAGGTCTGCATCGAAAGACAGGCTAATTCTTAATTTTGTGTTGCTTTTTCTTTGTCTTTTGAATTTCTTGGTGTTTCATTCTATTTTTCCAGCTTTTAATCCACCAAAGCCTTTCTCTTATCGTGTTGCTTAATTTGTGTACCTCTCTTTGTCTTTAGAATTTTCTCGTTCTCTTTGTCTTTTGAATTTCTTTTTATTTCATTCCAGTTTTCTTCATTTTTTCATATCTTTAAAGCAAGTTTGTGCAGCATTTCCTTTTTTTCGTGAGCTTCATCCAACATCATGATGGTATTGTTCCAAGCATTTTCACCAAAACCAAAGCTCAATGCAAACAATACAAATCTTCTTGCAAGAATTTTAAAGCTTCACTATGAGCTGTTCGATTGTAGAATCGTTTATTT
>CAJNDV010030961.1:22290-52776 GCA_905221635.1 Symbiodinium sp. CCMP2456 | reverse complement strand
GCAGTAGCAGTAGCAGTAGCAGTAGTAGTAGTAGTGGTAGTAGTAGTAGTAGTAGTAGTAGTAGTAGTAGTAGTAGTACTAGTAGTAGTAGTAGTAGTAGTAGTAGTAGTAGTAGTAGTAATAATAGCAGCAGCAGCAGCAGCAGCAGCAGCAGCAGGAGTAGTAGTAGTAGTAGTAGTAGTAGTAGTAGGCAGTAGTAGTAGTAGTAGTAGTAGTAGTAGGAGTAGTAGTAGTAGTAGTAGTAGTAGTAGTAGTAGTAGTAGTAGTAGTATGTATGGAACGACCTGCAAGCACTTAACGAGGACTACACAGGCTAGCAGTACTTAGAGCAACAGGTGTAGAAGTTCATCGTCCCCGTGGCTTCTTCTGTATCTGAAGCAGCCCTACGATACCCGGGTAATGATCATGCTGCGCATCACTGGTCAAGGGCGACACTTCAAGTACCAAGACAGCACAGCACTTGGGAAGACTGTTGAACCGTTGCCTACCTTAAAACCAATCAAAACCGATGAGCCGGATGTGGAAGACCGGAGGTCATGGTAAGCTGGCCGATAAGCCGGCTTTGTACATAGCTATCCTAACCGCACGTAGAACTCAATAAGCAAGGAAAAACACGACCACGCTGACGCTTATAACCGGTGAATCTAAAACCCTGACTCATAGCCCTTAAATCCCGGATCCTTATCAAGGAGAAATGCATATCACGAACTTCGCACAAAACCCTTTAAGCCCCTTTGAAGAAACCCAAAATCCGTAAGCCCGATTGAAATAAACATCGAAGCCAGCCCTAAACCGTTGCGGCGTCCTTGAGCTGCGCCGCACCCAGATTAGGTACATGCAGAGCAGCACGCAAAGGGTGGACAGGAAGACCTTGACTCAAGGTTTAGGGTTTAGGACCTATAGTAAACCCTAAGCCCTAAAGCCCTAAACACTAAACTTTGAAACCCGAGTCCCTTAAACTCCTACAGCCTGGGTCACTCCTCCTCTCCAGTCATAGTTAGGCACGCAGCCCTATGACCGAATCGGCAATCCCAGTCAAACACTGGCTTGGCTTCGGATGCTTTAGGAGCCAGGACTCAAGTCTTTGGCACCCGGCAAGTTTGGGATCATCAGCTTCATTTCACGTGGACCAACAGTTTCATCTAAGCTACACCGAGAAGGCACGCGGCTCAAGCTTCGAAAGGTAACCTTCCAGCCAGCGCATGCAGAACTAGGACTACCCCAACCCCAAATCCTGAAGTACCTAAATCCTCGACCCCCGGATCCCGCTTCGGAACCGCTTGAGTGTGAAACCCTCACCAGTGGTGGCCACTGTACAGGATTGAGTCGAAGAGGTTGGGGGTGACGGGCTTGGAGGTTTGGGGATTTTAGGGTTTAGGGTTTCCTATAGTGCCTACAAGCATAATGCTGCAAGCCACGAGTGCTGCAAAGAGCGTGTCCCCGGCTGCACACTTCGTGCAGATGCTATCCTGCACTTGGAGGTTCATGGGACTTAACAAATACAGCTATAAGTACGTTAACTGGAGATATAAGCATTCATAGTTACGCGATTTAGAATCCTAGTTACTAAGTGCCATGAACCTGTAGGTAGAGTCAGCTTCGAGGATTCGAGTTTAAAGACTCACGCGTTTCAGGAGGGGGTGACAGAAATGAAGGACACTAATAAAATGGGCTTTAGTAATTAGAATAGGGTTTTGGGAGATGTTATACCATACTTACAAAAAATAAAGAGCCGTAGCGAACAAGAATTGCAGTTGTTGAGGCTCCTACAACAAACGATGCAAGGAAGAAGGGCTGAGAGTATCACAGACTTGTCAGTAGCACACACTTCACTGTGCCCTCTAGGCGCGCTTTCGGACCAGAGCACAATGGCGTGGGAAAGGACCCTGGCAGGGACCCTTCAAACGCGGCACTGCCCCCTGGACGGCCACTTGGGGGCCAGAGTGGCCCTCTCAGGGCGGTCTGGTGGGTTTACTTGTGAAGACCGCGGTCGGTTCTGCACACCACACACAACACTTGCAGCTGCAAGCTGTGGACTGATGCACACCAACACACGAGCCGGTTGCATAATGTGAGTGTTCGCCACATGCACTTGGTCGAGTGGCAGTGCTTGCCAGCGTGCATTCAGATTTGGGGTTGATCACATTCCCTTAGCCACCGACACACACTTTTCCAACAGTCTCTCTTCGCACAAGTTCCCCATGCTCTTTCGCGGGGTGTGTGTGTGTGCGCGCTGGAACTACGAATGCGACAATGTTTTGTCCTACACAATACAAGCGCAAGGATTTGGTTCAAAGCCGCCAGTACAGGGTACCGCAATGCCATACTAACAGTAGCAGTCGTAGAAGGAGTGGTGGCTTTGGCAGTTATACTGGCAGCAGTTGTGCAGGAAAGGGCGTGGTAGCGATGTCAGTCGTAGTCGCCATGTCGTCGTCGTCGTCGGCGGCGTCGCCTTTTCCTTATATGCCCTTGAAGCTTGAATACTTCAAGTCAGGAAGGTGAGGGATAATGGTTTCGGTCTCAGGGAAAAGCAACGTTTCGGGCGTACTTTGACGTCTGAGTAGGGATGACTAGGAAACACCCAGAGACTCCAATATCCCTTCATTCAGGAATATACCTTAAACCATATTAGGGATCCTACTATAATTTAAGGTATATTCCTTAATTAAGGAATATACCTTAAACCATATTAGGGGTCCTACTATAATTTAAGGTATATTCCTTACTTAAGGGATGTTGGAGTCTCTGGGGCAGGCGAATCGCAAAACTTGGCACCCTGAGGGTCCATGTGCCCAAATAGTAGATACTTTAGCCCCAAAGTACCTATATAGGGACAACTTAAAGGCCAAAGTATATACTATTTGGGTACATGGACCCTTAGGGGCGAGTGCTGGCCTTGAACCGCATGCCTGGCAGGCAGCTTCCGCACGCGATGCTGCTGGGATCACGTCCTGCGTCGGGGGTTTTGCGCTTTAGGTTTGGGGTTTAGGGGTTGAGGGGTTTAGGGGTTTAGGGTTTAGGGGTTTGGGTTCTGGAGTTTAGGAGTTTAGGGGTCTGGGGTGAGGGGTTAGGTCGGCACCAGCAGCAGAAACAAACAGCTGTAAGCTTGGTGACTTTAACCGCTGAGATATGTCCGCAGAGCATCCAAAGGACAACATTGGATCTCTGACCGTTCAATGCTATATAACAAGGATTCTGAGCATGTTTGAGCCTTTGCTGACAGCACATAGCAAGTTAGACCCTAAAGCCTATAATTATATAAAAACCCTAAACCCTAATCCACTAAACCCTAAACCCTAAACCCTAAACCCTAAACCCTAAACCCTAAACCCTAAACCCAATATATATATATATATATATATATATAAAGCCCTCTTTGAAAGTTCGAAGCCAGCTTGGCAGCCTTCAGCGCAAGAGCCGGGCACGCCGCCCGGACAGGCCAAGGCAATGCCGAAGCACTTGTAGATGAAATTCGGCTCCTCTGAATGCAAGAGGTTGAGGGTTTAGGGTTTAGGGTTTAGGGTTTGGGGTCAAGGGTGTAGGTCAACCCAGAGACTCCAATATCCGTTAATTAAGGAATATACCTTAAATTATAGTAGGATCCCTAATATGGTTTAAGGTATATTTCTTAATTAAGGGATATTGGAGTCTCTGGGAAGGGTGTCAGGGAATGCAAGGGTTCCGAACTTCCCCAACTTCCCGACCGGGTGTATTTTGAGCATGCATGGTAAGGCAGGGACTTGGATGACATCTGGAATGTAGTCCTGAACCTAAACGTTTTTAAAGTGTGGGCTGGGCAGCTTCTTGACACAGCCCAGCAAAAAGACAAAACACATGCATGCATCCAGCTCTCAATGTGCTAACAAAAAACTGGTGAGAGCTTCGAGGCATAGAACCCGGCATTTCCATCGTCTGCGCATCTTCCGGGCATGCGAACTATCGCTCAAAGCCGGTACCATAGACTTTGAACCATTTGTTTGCATCATTTGAGAGCCTAATTAATTAGAACTGCGTTTTCTTGTCTGACTTCTGAACCCCTCCTACAAGTTAAACTTTTAGCCTACTTAGTCCAAAAAGTTAAAGTCCTAAGAACCAGCCAGAAGAACGCCAAGTTTTACTTGCAAAAGACCGTAGCGTCAAACAGGGGGACTGTCTGGGAACAGCAGCCCTTTTTTACACAGGCTTGATTGGAGCTCGCCCGGCCAATGTCCCTCGTAGCACATCGGAACAGCCGGCCTAAACCCTGAACCCTGAACCCTAAACCCTGAACCCCAAACCCTGAACCCTAAACCCTGAACCCTAATTCCGACCCCTGCATGACTTGAAGTCTCAGGAGAAAGCCTCGAAAAGATAAGCACGGGTGCCGGAAGTCTAGTGCCAGTGCTCTTAGAACCCCCCCCTAAAGGTCCATGTGCCCAATAGCATAGACTTTAGCCCCAAGGTACCTTTTGAGGGACTGCTTTTAGGGCCAAAGTCTCTACTATTTGGGCACATGGACCCTTACACCCTGAACCTTCAACCCTTATGGTACCCTTAAAGGAGCCCTTAAAGGAACCCCTTAAAGGAGCCCTTAAAGGAACCCCTTAAAGGAGCCCTTAAAGGAACCCCTTAAAGGAGCCCTTAGAGGTACCCTTAAAGGAGCGCTTGAGGCACATGGGCCCTTAGGGAATGACCCATGGAAGCCCTTTTCTTCTCTCCAGCGCTGGGCTCGGATTTTGGGGCTTGGGCCTCTAGGGCACTCGATCCCGAACAGTAAAGGGGCCTTAATAATTAGAATATGGTGTTTGGGGATTCCTTTGAAGGGGTCCTTAAACGGTTCTATAAGGGCTACTATAAGAGTTGAAGGTTTTGGGCAATCAATAATTAGAATAGGGTTTGGGGGCCCATTATACGATAAGTAACATAGGGGCCTTAATAACTAGAATATATAGGGTTTTGGGGTATTTTATACTATAATTAACATAGGGGCCTTAATAATTCGATTAGGGTTTTGGGGGGGTATATTATACTATAACTATACTAAGGAAGCCCCAAAAGCATACGGGCAATGAATTAGGCCCCTATGTTACCCTGACTCTGCCAGAGGGGCTGCAGGAAGGAGCCTGCCTTGCGAAGCTTCAAAACGGAATTTCAAGCCAGGGGTTGAATCAATCTGCCCCTGCTGCCTCCCTTTAGGGTTTAGGGTTTAGGGGCCATAAACTTGAAATCAGGCGAAGCCCACCGCGGGCTTGGAGGGCTCCGGGCAAAGCCCTAAAACCCCAACACCCGAAAACTCCGAAACCAAAACCAACAAACCCGAAGACAGAAGATCTCAACATGCGTTTGCAACGCCGGCTCCTCCACTGTGGCGAAGTAGCCTGTTGCAGGGATTGGGGCTTTCAGGGCCTTGGGATTTGATGAGTCCCTCACAGATTATGAGGGTTTTTCCGTGAGGGTACAATTCGAGATAAGGGGCTTCGGGTTCAGGGTTTGGGAGTTGTAGGGCTAGAGCGGGCAATCTGGTCACACGCGGGCTTGAGTACCGACAGCCACACAGGTGCAAACAAAAACAAGTGCACGAATCACATGCTGCAGCAGCAGTCGCTAGCAGCTGTCACATGTGACGACCAGCAATAGACCAATGAATGACGGAAGGACGACGACTACTGTAACTTATACCACTTCTACCGTGACAAGCTGACGGTACAGCATGGATCCAGAGAGCACTCACCTGTGTGAGTCTTGGCAAGAAACGGGTTGATTGAGAGTACATTGCAGCCGCAAGAATACATGTGCGACAAATGTTTGTACATGAATACAGCATCTCGAAATCCACTCAAGCTTGAGCCACAGTCACCAAAGTCCCCAGACCCTAAACATGGAACCCTATAACCCAAGTCTGACATCAAGTGCAACTTCAATGACCCCTTTTCTGAACACAGACTCTGCCAATCAGCTGGGAAACAGCACTTCCAGACGACTATTGCATCTGGAAAGTAGCGCCGCCAAACTCAAACCTAAATCCCTGAACCCCTAAACCCCTAAAGCCCTAAACCCTAGACGTCGTGTGCGGAACCTGGGCGTAGTGTCAGGTTGCCGTTGCCGCTGCAGACGGAGCCAAGCGCGCAAAGTTCGCATCGCCTGACTGCTTCCGTTTCTGGGAGTTAGGCTTCGGGGGACCCTGGGTGTAGGGTTTAGGGTTTAGGGTTTAGGTTCTGGGGGTTAGGATTAGGGGGACCCTGGGTGGAGGGTTTAGGGTTTAGGGTGTAGGGTTTAGGGGTGTTCTGGGACTTAGGATGAGGGGGACCCTTGGAGACATAGACCCTCTCGATAAGTTCCTTTTCAAGAGAGCCAGAAGTAGGGTTCCAGAAGGGTCCCCTTTATGGGGTCTCCCTCATACTGCGGAGGTTCGCATGTGCAACGCTAAAAGGCTGTAAGGGTTCAAACCTTCAGGGTCCTAGATGGCTCTACAGGAGCGTAATTCCCTGGTTGAGCATTTCTTCAGCCTGACTGGGTCTCGGTCTTTGCCCATCGCATCGTAGCGTTTGGGGTGCATGATAAGTTTGGGACTTCGTGTCTGTATTTTCGAATCCTCTCCCTGGCCGAGGGTCGGAATTTCGTGCGACAGGCATTACATGTGCAGTATTCATGGGCCTAGGACTTCTTAAGCCCAAAGGGTCCAAGTAATAGTATAGTATATACTTTGAGGCCCAAATACCTACAAAGTACCTACTATAATGGTACTTGGACCCTTTGGGAAGGTTTTTGGGCTTAGGTAGTTGCGCCCTGTATCTCACGATTAGTAGCATCATCACTTTAGCAATGCGTAACTTCAAAACACAAAAAGCCCACTGCACGGCCGTCATTCACCATCATGCACTACTACTAGTGCTGCCGCTGTTACTGCTACTGTAGTAGTACTCAAGCTTTCTATGACTAGGCATCCGGGCCAACGAACCCAGGGCCCTCATATGAGGGCCTTAGTAATTAGAATAGGGTTTAGGGGCATATTATACTATGATTGTAATAAGGTCAGGAGCCCCCTAAAAGAGTTTTGGTAACTATTATAGGGACCTACCCATTGGCCCCATAGTAGTTCCTTTTGGGGATTAACAAAAGGGAACTACTACGGGGCCTATTGGGTATAGTAAGCCCCTACAGGCTGCGATCCAGCAGCCCATTCGTGCGGAAGGCCCCAGCCACGCAGCTGCATTCTTCCTGACAACCCAGAGACTCCAATATCCCTTAATTAAGGAATATACTTTAAATCATATTAAGGATCCTATTATAGTTTAAGGTATATTCCTTAATTAAGGGATATTGGAGTCTAGCGACCTTGGGGTTGTGGTCTTTGGTTTAGTTTTTTTAGAGTTTAGGGTTCAGGGTTTTTAGGGTTTGGGGGCTTAGGCTTTAAGGTTTTTAGGGTTTGGGGATTTAGGGTTTTAAGGTTTTAGGGTTTAGGGTTCAGGGTTTTAGGGTTTTAGGGTTTGGAGGTTTAGGGTTTAAGGTTTTAGGCTTTAGGGTACCGCCCGCAGCAAGCCACAAGAGAATGGAGAATTGCCGGCTCATGAAAGTTGCTAACAGCAGTACTGGTTACTAGTCACGAGTCACAATGCCATCTTTGCTAATCAATCTCCCAGACCCTCGGACGTCTGCCCATCGTAAACATTGCTTGGTCTTCAGCGTTGAGGTTTCTTTGCTCAGGGGTAGCTGCATTGACAAGGTTCCGGGTAAGAAATGTTCGGTATATTATGGGTAATTGAAGACGGTGAAGGTGATGAGCTCAGAGTTGCGGACAGTTGGTTTACAACCCTAAGCATAACCGTTAGGCCTAAACTTTGCAATGCTGCTTGCACCTTGCCGAAATCCAAAAATTCATCAGGGGTCAAGACCGAATCATGGGAAAGCCCCCAAAAATATACTCCGCCTCAACCAAAAAACACAAACTTCGGTTCTTAAACATACATCCCTACCCATGGGCACTTCCGTGAGGGTCCATGTACTTACACAGTACGTGCGAACGGATATTGTGTACCTGCACATGATCGCGGATGTATGCGAGTACATATCAAAAACATATGCATACATACATACATTTTAATTGTATGCATGTCTGTATATATATATATATGTTGAATATAAGTATGCAGGGGCACATGGACTTTTAGGGACGTAGTACCTAGTCTCAAGTTTCAGGCCCTATGGCACCGAATCTAGCACCCTGCAGCTCGAATTGCAACGACCCCCCAAGACCTGACCATCTGCAAGCCCTCGCCGGGAGTCGTTATAGCCATGGACGCCTGCTACAACCCTACGGAACCTGATGGAGCCTGCTTCGGGCATCGTCGAGTCTTTTAATTTCAGAAACTCACAAAACCTTGTGCCTCCGAAACCCTTAACCCTTAGCATCAAAATAGCCCAAAAGCCTCATATAATAGGGTCTTTGTGCCCAAAAGCCTTAAAATATGAGTCCTTAGAGTCCTAGGGTAATATAGCTTGTCTAGACCATAGAAACCTGAAGCCTGAACCCGACGTAAAGGGCCACGGGACCTAGTAACCAGGGTTACAAGTAAGGTAGTTACACTTTCAACTATCATATTTATAACTCCAGTTAGAATACTTTCAACTGCAATTGATCAATATAGGGGCCTCAATAATTAGAATAGGGTTTTGGGATCCATTATAGTATGATTTAGTAAGGACCCCCCAAAATCGTATTGGCAATTATTTAGGCCCTACATTACTACTAGGTCCCATAATTTTCCCAGCAAGCACTCGCTCCACCCTGGCACCTCCGAAGACGCACCATCATGTAAGACCCAATTCTGCCTCAGTGCGGCTTGAACAGACCTGTCCCAAGAAAGGTCGTCAGATCATATTGGGCTTTAACATATAGAAGAGATATAGAAGAGGCTTTTGAAGTATATTGTAGGACATTTGTGAAGGGGCATGAATAATTTGAATAGGGTTTTGCGGCATATCATATACCAAGTGTACTTGTAGGGGACCCAAACCCTGTAGACTCCTTAAAGGAACCCTTAAGGAGCACTTCAAAGGGAACCTACAGGGGATGCTGTTATTAGTGCCTCTATGTTATCCCATCGGGTTTCCTCTGTCTCCAGCGTCCAAGGATTCACATGGTTTCAGATTTCTTCCAGGGCTTTGTAGTTGCTAGGATCGCATGCTGATCTAACGGGGGGCCTGCTAGCAGGTGTGGGGTAAGGGCTCTTGCAAGTAAACTTGGATGAGAACCATGCAAACCATGCAAACCGTAAGCCCTGAACACCAAAAACCTGAACCACCGGTTGTGAAACCAAAACGACAACGAAATTATGGCTCGAGTTACCAAGCCTCAAGGGTCCCTTTACGGGTTTCGTTTCAGGGTTCTACAAGGAGTCTAGGGTATCATAGGGTATCAGGGTCTATGTAGCCATGTAGTATAAAGTTTTACCCCAAGCGCCGAAGTATATGCTACCATATGAATACATGGTCCCCGTAGTCACAACAATAAGACCAACAATGCTCATAGAACCTGCATGGACCCTTGTTCTCGTGCCTTTGAGTCTACGGTTCGGGGAGCTGGGAATGGGCTTAGGTCAAACGTCCCAGCGGTACCCCAAATCCTAAAGCCTAAACAAATGGTACGAGTGCTGTCGTTTCCATGGATCTCCAAGGGTTCTCCACCTGTTCGCTTCTAGGTTTCTGCCCTCCGATTCTCCTTGAAGTTTAGGGTTTAGGGTTCACCCATAGGCCCCATAGAAGTTTTTTTTTGGGGGATTACCTTATAGGATTCTATATATGAACCCCCAAAAGGAACTACTTTAGGGCCTATGGGTAGTTACATATGTTTGTATGTGTTCTTCTCCAAGCAAGGCAACAGTCACAGCTTCTGAAACCAAAAAAACACAAGCGTCGCCAGTGTCACCATCTGATTCGCTGGCTGACACACCACTGGAATATGAAAGCCCCAACCTATTCAGAGATCGGTCGAAATACCAAGCCACCTGGTTTAAAGGAAAGTACAGGTGGGGACTTTAGGGTATATAGGGCTTCTATAAAGCTTCTATAAGGTATATAAACCTTCCAGAAGGCTCCTATAACGGTAACTACCCATCTGAAAATGTCGTAGACCTGGGCTCACGGCGCTACCCTGAGGCCAAACAAAAGATTGTCAGATGCCGCCCGCAGTACCCGATCTGCATCTTCGTGGTCCACAGGTATGGCTGCTGCTCCTCGTGGTTCTATACATATGTACATATAAACAAAACTCTGCAGGTCTACATCTATATATATATATATATGTATGTATGTATGTAGGTATGTATGTATGTATGTATGTATGTATGTATGTATGTGTGTATGTATATGTACATACATACATACATACATACATACATACATACATACATACATACATACATACACAGTCAGCATATAGTGATTTAGTTATGTCTTTCCACCTGTATAACTGCGAACGCTATGTTGACCATGGCTTATGTACACATACATGCATGCATTCATAGATGCATGCACGCATACAGAGAGAGTATTCGCCCTTCGCACCCGCCATCCTGAGACGGTGCGGGGCTAAGAGCTTACGGTCCCTTAAGCCCCCGACCCCATTCTCTCCAGGATTTCTTTTAAGGAAACCCCCTTTTTACAGCAGGCCTCGTACACAGCAGCCCGGTCCCCAGCANNTAAGGAAACCCCCTAAACCCTAAACCGAGAAACTGAACATGGACTGTGTTCGGGTCTGGAGCTTGCTCAGTGGTGCCACTGTTAGGAGTTCAGGGGTTTGCGATTCGGTTTAGGTCTTACTGGTATCTGAGTACTTACTTTTCTAGGCTATATTAGCCAAGTCAGGAAGTGGTCATATGTAATTACTAACAAAACAAAAAATATAGATCCTCCCACTATACAAAAACTGATCCAACTAAGTCTCTTGAGAAGAACCATTCTAGGCGTTCATGTCATGGTGTCGAGGCCCATAACCCTAAGCAAGATAGACCCGAGACCATATGCACAAGGTTGGAGTGTTTAGGGTTTGGGCAGGGCTCAGGGTTTAGACAAATTAAGGTTTCGGATTTAGGTAACACGCCTGATCGCCGCAAGAATGACAGGCAGTCATGCCACTCTCGTTCCTGGGCATGGGCCAAAGATCAAACGATTGGGCTTCATCGTTCAGCAAGGTTGTACGGCATAGACCTTGCTATGGCCATGCATAGTTTCTCATGTTTACATGCTTTAGTGTCCGGGTCTCATGTTTTGTTTCTTGGGGTGTTGCTCAAGATTCATGACCCTCCTTGTCCGTGTATATTCGAAACCAAACAAATCTAAACTGGGAGGGATGATGTTGCGGCTTGGCATCACTAAGCATGCGAATGTTTTGTTTGCTTGCAAGGCCAACAGCTTTTGCTGCAAGTGCGTGATGACGGAGCGCACCAAGACATATAAGGAAATCATATTAAGGAACCCTAAAAAGGTAGGTTCTTTGGGGAGCAGTTAACTAATTGAAAGGGAAAGGCTGAACAGTTCTAGGCCCAACAAATTGGAGGCACTCAGGCCCGAAACCCTACCACCAAACCTTAGCTTCACTAAGACAGGGGCTTAAATAATTGGACTCGGGTTTTGGGGGTTCCTTATTATCATTATACTAGAAAGGCCGCCAAAACCCTATTCTAATTATTAAGGCCCTTACGTTAATCCGCCGTAAGACCTCAACCTCGCAGCCCCTCTGCACAGTTTGCGGTGCAAAATGGTGATTGGGGCACCTGACAGCAGAGCTGTGGGAAGCTCCGAATTATATATATATATGTGTATATATATATATATATATATATCTATGTATGTATATATATATATATATAGATATATTGATATACAGTTACCCTTACGCAAGGTCCAGCTCAAAAGGGTGTAGTTTGCTCTTCAAGCTTCAGGGCCACGAATGCTTCATTCGATGCGCTTCCTGCAACTAAACCCTGAAGCTTCCATCCTTGCACCCTCGACCCTAAAACCCGAAAAACCCTAATCCCTAAACTCCTAAACCCCATAAATCCCTAAACCCTGAAGCCCTAAACCTTTAATCCAACAGGTCCAGCAACGCATACGTCCCCAGGCCGCAGAGCTCACATTCCGAAAGGCCAGACACCTTAGAAGGCTTTCACGGATAGGGTTCAGGGTTTAGGGTTTTAGCGCGAAGTTTGGTGTAATAACAGTCTTGTTGGCCGTCTTATGTACAAGTTGCTTACTTCCAAGGGGTCCATTATCGTCGAGCTTCTGTAGGCTTTGAAACGCGGATGACAGCTGTTTCTCCAAACGTTCCACAGTGTCTTGCTAGGAGTTTACCAGACTTTTCAAGGGGCCTCCGTGGGTTTCGGGTTGCAGGTTGTTGAGGGATTCGATGTGGAGGCTTAAAAAAAAAGGAGTCGTAATAATTAGAATAGGGTTTTGGGGCCCATTATACTATAAGTATAAGTAGGACCCCCCAAAAAATAGTATTGGTAATTCTTTAGGCCGTACAGAAATCAATTTGGGGGTTTAGACTCCAGGCTCTAGAGTTTGCCCTAAACCTTAAACCCTAAGCCCTAGGAATTGGGAAGGAGGTCTTACGGTTTCAGGTTTGGGATGGATTTTTGGGATACCTGGGTGCCTCCACCTGAACCGTGCTGACAAGAGAAGCCCCAGCCAAATGCCACACCTGAAACATAAACCCGACCCAAAGAGGTTTAGGGTTTGGGGCTTGGGGCTTGGGTAGGGATTTGGGTTTAGGGCTTAGGGCTTCGGCACAATATTCTGGAAGTGCTAAAGTGGGAGAGGGTTCATAAAAACGTCCTCATCGTCGTCGTAGCCACAAGAACGACGCAACATCTATCAGAAGTAGGAAGTGTAGCAGCCATAGGCTACATATAGGCAGTTGAGGTAGCGGTCTGCTCGCAGTACTCGTCGTCATCGCGTGGAAAGGGGAGAGCAGAGGTACATGAACTGTTCGGACTCGTCTTGAGCTAGTATGTCTGTGACGATACATATCTAGGACATTTTCAGGTGGCTAGTTGCCGTTATCGGAGCCTTATAGAAGGCCTGTATACCTTATAGAAGCCTTATAGAAGCCCTAGATAATGAGCCTTAGTCCCTGAACTAAACCATTGCAGCCCGGCATGTACCCAAATAGCATAGACTTTGGCCTTAATGTAGTCCCTATTTAGGTACTTTAGGGCCAATGTATATACTATTTGGGTACATGGACCGTTAGGAAACCCTAAACCCTAAAACCCTTAAATCCCAAAACCCTATAGATCCCTTATAGTAACCCTTAAAGGAACCCATAAAACTGTAGGGACCCTTTAGGTACATGGACCCTTAGGGTAAACCATTGCAGCCCGGCATCCGGCGTCACAGTCCCGGGCTCGCATGGCGTGCAGGTTGCTTGGCCCACCAAACGCCTTGCTCGGGTTTAGGGTTTAGGGTTTAGGGTCACTGCGTGGATTGTAGGGCTCCCAAACCAAAAAAATCCTGAGCCCTCAAGCTAAAGGAAACTACAGGTGGGTAGTTTAGGGTCTAGGGCTTTAGGGTTTCAGGGTTTATATTTAAGGTTTAGGGCTTTAAGGTTTTGGGCTTAGTTAAAGGAAACTACAGGTGGGGAGTTTAGGGTATATAGGGCTTCTATAAGTTTTCTATAAAGTATATAGACCTTCTATAAGGCTCTTATCAGAACGGTAACTACCCACCTGAAAATGTCCCAGATCAAGGTCCGCCCTAAAATCCCGTCCCCGTGGAGGCCACAACCCTGAAGCCCTGAACGGCTGAACCCTAAGAACCCAAAGCCCTAACCCTAAACCCTAAACCCTAAGCCCTAAACCCTATATCCCAAACCCCTACTGGGCCTCGGAATTGCCAAGATTGAGGTTCATGAGCCACGGTTTAGGGTTTAGGGTTTAGGGTCATGCGGCTGAAACTTCGCCAGCCTTCAATGGACTTCATCCAACCAGTATAGTGGAAATGCCATAGACCTCCTACAATGAAGCTAAGACCTCAAACACCGGGCAAAAAACCTACACTCTATTTTGCAGACCCTAGGCCCCTGAACCTGAAACCCGAAACCCTGAACCCTGGATCATTTAGTTAAGTATTCTTAGTAAAGGGCTTGAGGGCTCAAGGCTTCCCGTCCTTTGGGGTTCTACTGTTTAGGGCTTGAGGGGTTTAGCGTCCATTGGCCGAAAAGATTTAATTTGGGTTTAGGGTTTAGGGTTTAGGGTTCTGTTTTGCAACCGGCTTCTAAACTTCTAAACCCTAAACCCCTCCATGCATCATAGCAGGTAGCCCTACGCCGAAGGCCCAAACCCCGGAAGCCTGAAAGCCCGACCCCCTGCACCCTCATAGAACCCCTAAGGGATGTCTATACCGTGAAGCCTCGTAGATCCCAACTAGAATCGCTTTTAGGGTTTAGGGGCTTAGGGTGAACCCGTAAAGGAACCCAGGCACTAGATTCCATGTCGAACCCCCTAAACCCTAAACCCTTAACCCCTAAACCCCTAAACCCTGAACCCTAAACCGCCTGAAAGGAACCTCGAATCCAGGGCCTAGCGTCTGGTTGCTTCCAGGAGAGCAGAGGCGACACACGCTGGTGCGCGTGTTGGCCACGGCGGCAGAGAACATGCCTGTTGCCCAAAGGGTAGTACTGGTATGGGGGGGATACTTCCCTAAATCATAAGAGTAATTCTTACTATAGAAACCCTACAGGGTAAAACAAAATTACTAAATCGTCAAAGAAATTCCCAATATAGAAACCCTACATTCTACTATATAGGTACTGTGGACCCTTTGGGTTTAGACTAGGATTCAGGGTTTAGGGTTGTTGGTTTAGCAAAACCCTAAACCCTAAACATGTTTAGACTAGGGTTTAGGGTTTTGGGTTTGGCATGTTAGGGTTGCTGATGTAGGGGGTGCAGGTCACAGTCATATGGGCATGTCCGAAAATAAGGGACCCTCATATAGCAGCCTAAATAGTAGGATCCCTGCTATAAGGACCCAAAGATGAGGTACCCCTTTTATTTTCGGAAACTCCCATGTGATGCAGCATTTAGGGTTCAGTGTAGAACCCTTGCTGCTGCGTGAAAGGAACTGAGCTCAAAGTGGCGAAAGCCCATTATACTGAGACCTGCGGCCGAGGTTCGACCGGCTGAATGAACAAGGTTAGGAATTAGGGTTTAGGATTAAGGGTTTAGGGTTTAGGGTTATCCCCTCGTCGGCGCAGGGCGTCCAACAAAACTTCTCCGTCATTAGCTTCTTGGCTTGGCTAGTTCGTTTAACCTTAGCGCTGAAGAATGTAAGGCACCATAAACAAACTACAAATTACATTCCCCTAATATAAGGGTCTTAATAATTAGAATAGGGTTTTGTGGTATATTATATTATAAATTGTAATCATAATAAGGAGCCCCCCAAAATAGTATAGGTAACTATTATAGGCCCCTATATTAGGCCTCAAGACCTCTGCCATCCTCAGGTTGTGTGAGTCAAGCAAAGACACGCTAACTGAGATTCCGGGTCGGGGCTGTTTAGGGTTTAGGGTTTAAATGGTTCAACGATGTTGGCACGGATACATGGGCATCCCGAAGCACATGTCACCATGAATCATCATAATAACTGTCACAAGATGGCAGCAACAACGAAAACATAAACGTGTTTCACACTTCTGAGTACTAGCACTAGCAGGTACCAGCTGAATCAAACGCCTGTAGTTACTTCATTCCGGCACCCACTGAGTACTAAGGAGGTAACTATGGGGTACCGAAGGCAAAGTCTCAACCTGTAAGTATGTACTTTTCCCATCGGCAAACAAGGCAACGACATGCGGCCTGTTTCACATTGTTGGCACCCGACCGCCACCTGTATGTCGGAGACAAAGTTGCCGGCTGCGTCGACCAAACCGCTGCCGCTGCGACAATCCTTGGCTACTCGATACTCCAGCAGCAGCTGCTCCTACCGAAAAGCAAACATCCGCCACGACGACAGTCAGTAGCACACAGCAGCAGCACGAGCGGCAAGGGCAGCAGCAGCAGCACCGGCACCAGCCCCGTTGGTTTCACAATGCACTATCCAAGAGTGTGCGTCTATCCTCCTCTTCGCCATCACCACCATCATGGGCCACGAGGTTCAGGACTTCGGTTCCGACGGTTCGAAGTGGCCTGTCAGGGCCTGGTATGCAAGACCACATAGCTTACATCTTGTGTGTCTTGGCCTGTACAGCAGACAGTGCTCCGCCAGAGGTTTAGAGAGGTTATAGTTAAAACGTCTAGAGTCAAGGGCACATGTACTGTAGGGCTCATACCTACCTACTTTTTCAGGTCCCCAGAAACCCCTAATTTGTGAGGCGACTCTTAACAATAACCCTAATGACGGGAAGGACGAGAACCCTAAACACTAAACAACCCCTAAATCCTAAATCCTAAGCTTTTCGGCATGTTCCTTGGACTTGGAAAGGACGAGGTGAACAGTGGGCTGAAGAAGAAACCCAGTCAGGCCCAGTGTTTAAGAGTACTCGCAAGGTGCCGCTAAGGTTTTGAAAGGGTCTCTGTAAGGGTTTGGGGGTTCAGGCTTTAGGGTCAAAGGTTTCATTAGAGGTCTAGGCTTCAGGTTGGAGGGTTTCATGTGAGGTCTGAGGTTTGCAGTCGAGGGTTTCGGGTTGAGGCATCCCCACCCCCGACCTCCCAAGTTCTTCTTCGATGCCTTTCGAGCCGGGGCGTAGGCCGCTGGAATACTTTTAAGCTCAAAAGCAAGCATTGGTGTTGCACTAGACAATGACAACACACTTAACATTTCTATTACGTGTTCCTGCGGGGCGAGAGTCTGTGACACTCGGAAGCCACGACGTCCATTTTGTCTCCTCAAGGGTTGGGAGTGGGTCTTGAAGAGACAAGCCTTGCCAAAGGCCTATAGTAAGCCATAAAGGGTGAACTCCCCCAGCTGAAATCGACGAATTAAATAACAAAAACTTTTGTTTTGGGGATTCAGGGTCTAATTAGTTTTGATAAAGGACTTCACGGTCTTCCTGTGCTTGCAGAGTTCAGGGCTCTTGGGGCGGTAGAGCTTGAGGGGTTTCAGAACCGATGGGGTCAGATGGTTTCAGTTTGGGGCAAGAGGGGTTTCGGTGCTTTACTCCGCTGGTCCGATAGGGTGGAAGGGGCGCTGAACCCGAGAGACAGGGGGCTGAGGGTTTGGGTTCAGGGAGGGAATTCGGGTGTCGGGTTGATGCCGCTTTTCTTGGCTTATAACCTAGAGGGTATATACATACTTTTTTCTATGGTTGCAGGTTAGGGTTTTTGGGATGTCTGCATCTCCCAAGTTACAAATATCTCGAGGCGTACGGAGTGCACCCTAACCAACCAACGACAACAGAAAGCAGCCCTAGATCCGCCCAAACCCTAAATCCCCCTAAACCCTCCTAAACTAAACCCTTAACCCTAAATCCTAAACCCTAAACCCTAAACACTATAAATCCTAGACCCTAAATCCCCGAAGCCCTAAACCCTCACGAAAGCCTAGAACCGGAACTCCCAAGACCGCTGTTCAGCTTCACAACAAGGGTATACGATCTCTGCAAGAGACGTTGAATAGCCCTACAACGAACCCCAGAAAGTTGCAACATGGGTTTAGGATGCTTAGGATCCCTTATACTTCACCTTACAGGCATGAGGACAATGATGTTCCAACTTTCTGCCTTTTACTTTCTTATACAATCTCCGCAAAAGACGCATGACCAGCCCCTCAACCCTAAGCCCCTAAACCCTAAACCCCAGCCCTAAGACCTAAGAATCACTGGCCCGAGACCTTCAAACCCTAAACACAGGGGGGGAGAGGTTTGTAACGCCGGTTGCAAGCTTTCCGACCTCGCATGTGCTATCTTCAGCAAGGGTTTAGGGTTTAGGGCTTACGGGAAACATGACGATACTAGGGATCCTTTAAAATCAAGGCCCTGAAAAGATAGGGGGCTTTCTTAATCAGGCATCCCCATTCATCGTAAACTCGAAACTCGCTCGTAAGGGCTTGCCCTGTATACCCCCAAGCCTTCCTAGTAAAACCTGAGAAGCTCCACGGTTAAGGGTTAAGGGTTTAGGGTTTAGGGTTGTAACCCTAAGGGCCCATGTACCCAAATAGAGATACTTTGGCCTTAAAGTTGTCCCTATATAAGTAGTTTGGGGCCAATGTATATACTTTTGGGGCACATGAACCCTTAGGGTAACGAACTTTCGCAATAAAAGCAACTACAGCCCTTCAAGGAACCCTTAAAAGAGCCCCTAGCCTTAAAGGAGCCCTAAACCCTAAACCCTTTACAGTCTTACAGGAGCCTTCAATACGTTAGAGCTCCTGACGCAGCCAGGTGCAGGCAGCAGCCCAATGGTCGAGCTCGCCGTCTTCATTCTGAACAAGCCTCTTAGCGTTTCGGGTTTAGAGTGTGTAGGGTTAAGGGTTTAAGAGTTTAGGAATTTAGGAGTTTAGGGTTTAGGGGTTAGGGTGTAGGATTTAGGGTTAGGAGTTTAGGGCTTCGGGTTCAGGGCATAGGGGTTTGGGGTTTAGGCTTCAGGGCGCATTTGGTGTTCCTGTCAGGGTTTCTGTACCGAGGTTCAGGCTTTAAGGTTCGGGCCTCGGTTCGGGGCGCCTATATAATGAGGATTCATTTGAGGATTCTGTCCCTAAACCCTAAACCCCTACCTTATAGAATTCTAAATATGAACCCCAAAAAGGAACTACGGGTTTAGGGGTCTCTAGCGTTGAAGGCACCAGGGCTTTTCAGGTTTTTTCGGCGGGCCCGCGCTCGGACCATGCCGGCGAGGCATTTTGGTCATGAGCCGGCTGTGTGAAACTGCTTTCAATATTTCCGAAAATAGGAGACCCCTATATACCACCCTAAATGGTTTAGGGTTTAGGTTTTAGGGACATTCTGAGGTTTCCTCAAATTGGGGATCCCACAAATACTACCCGAAATCGTCAAGGACCCCACCCCCTAGTTTCGGAAACCCCCATGTGAGTTTTGCCTAATCGTGCAGGGCTGTAGGTTGTTTCAAGAGGTTTATCTAAGAGCTATTTTGTAGTGATTCGGATTCAGGGACTAGGTTGGTTTAAGGCTTCGGATTAGGCCTCAGGCTCTATAGGAGGCCCCCCCCAAATGCCCCTCAACCCCTCAACCCTTCACCCACGGAAAGCCCTGCACAAAAAAGTCCCTTGAATCGAACGAAACCCCAAACGGAAACCCTTTACAATGCAAGGTTCAACCTGAACCGTAGATGCTAACCAAGCGGCTGCGTCAGCATTTCTCCCATGTCAGCTTCGTTCACCAACAAATTCCGCACAAGTGCCACAGCAAGCGGAGCAGCTTCCTCGAAACCTGTCAGATACTTGGAAGCCCCGTGGACTTGGCAATACTCTACACTCCAAACCCCGAGCAGTTAAGATACAAGCGCTTCAGCTGTCTTTGGTGATTCTCTAGTGCCCGCCTGACAAGGACCCTGTAGCCCTATACCTCGACACTGTACATCAACCTAGACCCCGAATTGTCGCACCTTGCTTCGAGCAGTCTGCTTTTGAGTGAAACTGCCGGAACTGCAAGACAGCTTGCAACACAAGCCCTGCTAGCAACTCCTCCACAGTTCTGTCCACCCATAGGCCCCATAGTAGTTCCTTTTTGGGGTTACCTTATTGGATTCTATAAATGAACCCCAACAAGGAACTACTTTAGGGCCTATGGGTAGGCACGGGTCACCTATGATTGAAGCCAAAACTTTTGAGTCGGACTGCTGTGTTCCGAGATTGTTGCACTCCCTGACACCCTGCAAAAGATGAACCTCAGAGAAACCCTAAAACCTGGACTTTGACTGCTTAGGGTAACCAAGGTATGTTGAGAAAGGGGAAGTGCGCCTGTTTTGTAAAAGGTCATATCCTTTTGTGCCTCTCGACAACCATATCAAAAAGGCAAAACCTGTTTTAAGAAATCCTAGTCAACCAATAGAAGCCTCAGGAATCGATGAATATTAGGCTTTGTCAAAACAAGCGACTCCTAGACGCCAAGACACCCCAGAGCAAACCTTGCAAAGCAGTGAGTGAAAGGCCCAAAGGGCCCTGAACCCCGCAATACTTTGCTCTGAAGATTAGGGTTTTAAAACCACATCAAACCGAAACCCGAAACCTCGAAACCTATAAACCCTAAACCCTATATATATATATATGTATATATATATATATACGTATAGATAGATAGACAGATAGATAGATAGATAGGTATATATATATATATATATATCCTACAGCTCCTAAGCAGGCTTCGACCCAGCAGCCAGCAGCCGCCAGGTTCGCCAGCCAGGTGTGCTTTCGCTGGGTTCCTTCGGAGAAAGACGCAGGTTGTTCAGGGTTTAGGGTTTAGGGTTTAGGGTATAGGGTTTAGGGTTTCGGGTTTAGGGTATAGTAAACCCTAAGCCCTAAACCGTACTAACCTTAACTATATAAAGTAGGGGTCATGTAGGGTGTTGTTTTGTAAACCCTGCAGAAATCCAAAAACATTGCAAGTCAAATTTGTAGGTTGAGGCTTTCGGGTTAATGAGCCCTGCAGCAAACGATGGTTTTGGTAACGGTTAGGGTTTAGGTCTGGAGATTGAAGCAAACCCTAAACGCTGTGTGCAAGGATCGCAGGCTACACACCTGAAGCGACAGCCAGCAAATCCTAAGCTATGCTTACATGGTTGGTGTTCATGCAAGTTGAGTGTACGGGGTACTTGGGTTACTGTAAGGTGTTACGCTAGTTTTCTCTATCACTAGACATATTTAATGAGTGCCTGTAAAAGGTCTGTACCAGTATAGAGCATCATTCAAATGGCAGTGGACGGGCTACCTTACGTCTTAAGCTTTTTGGGGTTTGCGGTCTGCTCAGATTATAAAGCAAAGTAACTAAAGATCCCCCGAAAGGCTCAAGATAGAGTGTTATCCATGGGCTAAAGTAAAAAAAGGACAGAACCATCCTCTTTCGCCTACTTCCACAAAGGGATGCATTCTCCGATGTATGCTGTACGAGCCCATAAGGGAAAGCCCATGTAGACCCAAGCAGTCGACCGGGCTCCTGAATCTACCAAAAACGGAGTAAGGTTTCTACCTTAGACATTATTGTATGGTTTGGGTAAGTATGCCCCATGTAGGTATTTAGGGTCGCATGACTCAGAAGGAGCTATGATGCTGCTACGGCAGGGATCAGCCTCATCTGTTTGCATTCGCTGCCGGTAGAGAAGCCGGGAAGCCCCAGTATTGGGCAATGTCCTCCTAAACCCTAAACCCTAAACCCTAAGGCTGAAGGTAAGGATTGAGAAAGCCGTTCCAGCGAAATCTAATCTCGTGACAGTGCGGTTTTTGCAGCGGTAAGGGAAATTGCCAGAGGCTGCGATGCAGGTGCGGCCGCTTTGAACTACGGGACAATGGAGGATCTGGGAAACCCTAAACCCTACCTAAACCCTAAACCCTAAACCCTAAACCCTAAACCCTAAACCCTAAACCCTAAACCCCCTAAACCGGCATAACAAGATGTGTCAAGGTTTTCGGGGCGTGCATGCGGCGAGTCACCCGGCTCAACAGAACTAACGAATCCTTTAGGGTTGATGGTTTAGGGTCTAGGGCTGTTGTAGCGAGTGCAAGGCAATAGTCATAAAGGGCTGTTGTGGAGTGTGTAATGATGTGTAATGCAGTAATGCAGTAGTTTTGAAGTATCTACAGTAGTGACAACCAGCCACAACAGATGCTTTTTCATGTCATGATCCATAGTTACGTGAACACATGTTTGGGGATGTTGACTACCCTCCGGAGATAACGATAACCGCGAAATGCCTCAACCCTGTAATTACTGTGCTTGAGGATTAAGGTAACTGCCGCAACATTCACGCTCTCCCGTTGAATATGAACGTGGTGCCAGTAGTAAACATATTCCTCATTCGAGCTTCAAGCATCGGATCCTTCTCTCAGAATTCACTGCTAAGGGGACTTTGAAAAACGGATACGGAGGAGCCACAGGACTTCCACTAAGGAAGAGATTTCGGGTTTTCGGGAGACGTCCTCAGATTTGAGAAGGCCCGACATCGTCCAAGGCTCCATAGACCAGTCGAGCATACTCCGTCTGGTTGTGACGCGGAAACAAAACGAGATCCGGAGACTGCAACACGAAGGTGGTGTCCTGAGTTTCTCTTACCGCAAGGTGGCCTAAGTCCTTACATAGAAGACAGCAGGGTTTCTAAATTAGGAAGTACTTTTTTATGGTTTACGCAGGTCATATTCCTCCATTTAGGTACTTAGGACCTTTTGGGTAAGGTCTGTTAAGGCTCTGAGCATCCCAAAACATAAGGAGTCATGGACTTCAATCGTGTATATATATATATATATGACATCAGCAGGCTAACTACAGTTACACAGTTATGCCTTAATTTACAACGACCCGGAAGAACGAATAAATAGAAGTTTTGTGTCTTTGTTGACCTTTGAACCCCCTAACCCGTCAATTTCAGCCGCCGCCCCCACCATCCCAGCACCCGAAACATGGAAAACGAGGTCCTGCAACCATCCCAGCCCAGCCCAGCCCCCGAGAAAATGGAAAGCAAGGTGCAACAAGAACACCTGCTCAACACGTTTCGCTCAAAACGTATCGGCACCCAAGTATTCAGCATGGAAAGCAAGCGGCAAAAGCAGAAACCTGTTCGAAACTTTCACTCGACTTCGCTCTAAACGTAGCGGTGCCAAAACCCTGAGACCCTCCCTCTAAAAACCCCCGATCCATCTGTCCCCGAACAAGCCCTCCGACGCGAAGATCGCGCTGCCAGGTCCTAGCGACTCTGCCTCTCGCAGACTCTGATTAGGACTCGACAGCCGCCCATCCCATCCCAGCCCCTGGACTGGAACAAACCCATCTCAGCATCCCAGACCCGGCTGTCCCACAACTGACACGAAGATCACATGCCCAGGCCTCAGGAGCTTCGACAGGAGACCGGGCCTACGAGCCCAGCGAGTTACAGGTCCAGGCTTGAACTCGGAAGCACATCCTGATCCGGCAGCCTTCCCCTCGTAATGTAGGGGCCTAAACCATTACCAATACCCTTTTGGGGGGTTCCTTAAGATAATTATAGTATAACGGGCCCCAATACCCTATTCTAATTATTAAGGCCCCCATATTATGCAATCTCTTCTTCCATCGCATGCAGGGTGTTGCCATGGCATCGGCAACGGATGCGAGAGTATATGCCCACCCCTGCCCAGCCCCAGCAGCCATCGCAGCCCCAGGCAGTCCCGCTCCGCGAAACATGCCCGCCAGCTAGCGCCAGCCCCGAACACAACCTCCAACCCCCGACAAATCGCAAGCAAGGTTCGAAAGACAAAGCTGTCGCTCGAAACTTATCGGCACCCAGACCCTTAACAGTTTATACAAACCCTAAACTGCAAGGCGCTGCAATGTGGCCCTGAACCACTGCAAAAGCCAAAACGGCTTTAGGGTTTAGGGTTTAGGGTCTGCAAACTCCACAGCAATTGCTGGGAGACCTAGAGATCCCATCCCTTAAGCTACCGTTTAGGGTTTAGGGTTTAGGGTTTAGGGGTTCTTAATGGCTCCTGACCGGTCCTAACCCTTGAAAAAAAGTAGGCGGAGCCGCAGGTACAGCCTATAATAAGCACCAAAAAGTTGGAAACCGGATTAAGGACAAATAGTGCTGGGATTCCCTATGCATCCCTAAACCCTAAACCCTAAACCGTGGTTACTCTTAAGGATTGAGGCTACTGGGTTTCCAACTTTGGGGCAAGCCCAAGAAGACGTTCACGATTTAGCCTGTCGTCTTTTCAGTGATTAGGGTCTAGAGTTTAATGAGGGTTGGGGTTTAGGGTCTAGAGCTTAAGTAGGGTTTAGGGCTTAGGGTCTAGAGCTTAATTAGGGTTTGGGTTGAGGGTTTACGGTCTGGGGCTTCGGGCTTAGGGTTCAGAGTTTCGGGCCTACTCTTTCTGCTGGCTCCTTACTATGGTGACTTAATCTGTGCAATCCAAAGAGATAAGTCGTCTGGGTTTAGGGTTTTGGCAATCCATGGCTTCTCTGTTCTGTGCCAAGATGCCGGCTTCCACCAGTAAGTCAAGCTGGGAAACTCCTACAGGATTGGCGGTTAGCAGTTAAGGCGGCTGAGGCTAGAGTTTAGGAGTTGTTAAGGTTTAGGACTTTAAGGCTTAGGGTCAAGAGTTCTTTGGTCTTTTGGTGCAGGGCAGGTTTACGGGTTTTTTGCCTACGATCTTAGGGCTTAGTTTAGCCACGGGCTATACACGTCATGTAGGGTTTCTAAACCCAAAGGGTCCTAGCACCTATATCGTAGAATCGAAGGTTTCTATATTAGGAACTACTATTATGATTTGAGGCAGTACTCCCCATAACAGTACCTAGGACCCTTTTTGGAGAGGTTTCGGAGATTACGGTTTTGGGGTTGTGACCGTTGAGCTTTGACAGTTGTGCTGCGAGCCCGAGACATGGTGCTTTTTGAGGCTTAGGGTTTAGGGTTTAGGGCTTAAGGTTTAAGGTTTACGGTTTAGGGCTTAGAGTTAAGGGGGTCAAGATCGGGTTAGGAGTTAGGATGTAGTGGCTGCTTTCTTGTGGCTTAGAGTGGATGGATGTCTACAGGTCAGTCGTTGATGGCCATTCCGTGCCTCTGATTTCCACCATCAAACCCTTTCTGCAGCCCTCACTCGTCATGCCAGGTAGCTAAAAACCCTAAACTGCAAGACTAAAGCGCTTTTAACAACGAAACCCCTAAGCCCTAAAAACCCTAAATTCATGGTAGGATGTCAGATTCCAGAGGCCCAGGGACATGACGACGTATCCCACACAAAGGCTGTAGCGTAGTAAAGTGGCCCTAGATACTGTCACTCTACAGGGACTATACCGAAACACTCTTACTAAGTTTTGTTCTAAATTCTAAACCCTAAACTCTAAACCCTAAAGTGTTTTGGCCTTTAGACGCCTATGAGGGTTCAGGGCCTGTCTGCGCTCTCGGACGGTGAGAGGCAAGGTCTGAAGACGAATTGAAGATTCCGGGGTTTAGGCTTTAGGGCTTAATGTAGGGGTCTTAATAACTAGAATAGGGTGTTTGGGGAGTTCCTTTGAAGGGTTCCTTATAAGGGTTTAGGGTTTAGGGGCCTTAATAATTAGAATGGGGTTTTGGGCTCCTCTATAGTATAGTTATAATAAGGAACCCCCAAAATAGTCTAGGTAACACTTCAAGCCCCTTAATTAGGGCCCAGTGCATACCCTGGAAACCACGGCACCTTGTTGATCGGGCCCCATTGCCCACTGACCGCAGTCGCAATTGCTGCCGGCATGCTGTGGAACCTCGGTGGAGCACATTCGTGATGCCTGCTGGTTTGAGGCCATCGTATAGGGTCTGTACAGGGTTTGCTACAAGGCGTTATAGAACGATGACTAATTGAATGAACACGGAGGAATCTAACATTTCGAATAATAGCCGGCTGGTAATGTATAAGAACTCGGGCCTGCGAGGTAGGACTTCTGAATAGCATACTTTCGGAGCTCTCAGGGTTTGGGGCTCCGGGGTACACGGCTAGACTGTCCACTTCGGGAACCTTAACCCCTAAACCCTGAACCCCCAGACCCCTAAACTTCTGAACTTCGGGGCCTGAAACCTGCACATACATCATGCCCTAAACCTTTTTCAGCACGGGCTTTGGGTGTGTGCCGGCCCAACGCGGAATCCTACGGTCTTCACAACAAACTAAACTGTTAGCGTTAAACCCTATATTTTGTGTGTAGGGTTTAGGGTTTATAAACCCTGAACCGGTTTAGGGTTGCCTAAACCCTAAATCCTAAACCCTGAGTTTTAGGCTTGGTGAAGGGTTGCGCAGAAGGCACCTGTCGGGTCTGAGAGCCCCAGGGATAACAAGTACGGGGGTTTATCGTTTGAAGCTTCTCTGAAAGGATAGCTTCCCTATAGGGTTTAGAGTTTAGAGATTAGGGTCTGAAAGGCTAGCTAGCTTCCCTATAGGGTTTAGAGTTTAGGGTTCAGGATCATGCACGCGAGGCGATTAGTGGATTGGAGTTAGCCATATGCAAGTGCTGGCCAAAAAAAAAGTTCAGCTCTTTTTTTGGATCTTCTGAGCCAGTGGCGAGATCTGCTGTGTCAGATGCAAAGTCCCCCAGCCGTCGCCGCCAGTGATCCTGGAAAGCTCAGGCGAAGTAGAGTAGAAAGCAAACTAAAACCCTAAACCCCAAAGCTACTACACTCTTAGATTCCGGGGCCCCCCACCCTAACAGGCCCAAGCCAAACCCTGGAGACTCCTGTCGACATACGGTATATACGTTGACCCCCAACGTGCTTATAGGAACCCCTCTGTACAGGCACATGGTCCCCCACAGGGAAGCAACACCCGCTAGTCTGAGGTTCAGGGATTCGAGCTATGCATGACACATAGCTGCGCTGCAGACCTTAATTGAGGGTCGTGAGACTTTGCAAGTAAGGTTATAAGTACCGTAATTAATTAGGGATGCAAGGGATTACAAGTATAGCTACCTCGTCTATAATCCCAGTTACTAAGTCTCATGATCCCCCAAGTAAACGCCTGAACCCAACATAGGCGGTCTAGAGTTGTGAGTATACGGTTTAGGGTTTAGGGCTCAGGGGTTGTCGAGGTTGTAGGGCGTGGTCAGGGGCTGTCTCCGAGATGGTCACAATGGAAACACCTCCGATCGCAGGCCCGATCTCGGATAGGGACAATCGGTTTAGGGTTTAGAGTTTAGGCAAAACAACACGTGGAATGACGCTGGAACTGTCGTACTTGTGAGTATATGAGCAGTTCTCTAAACTAGGCCCCTTTACTCACACAGAACAAACCCTGGACACCCTAAACCCTAAACCCCTAAACCCCTAACCCCTAAAGCCTAAACCCCGTAACCCCTAAACCCCTGCTGCCCAGTTGCAGTGCAGTGCAGTTTTCAGGCTGTGCCCGGCAAGCCGGAGATGCAAACCACTTGCCCTGGTAGCACTTCAGGACCTGGAACCGGTTTAGGAGATTAGTTTTTTTGTTTTTTTTTTGGAGGGTTAGGGTTTAGGGTTTAGGGGTTAGGGTTTAGGGTTTAGGGCTGGTAGCACTTCAGGACCTGGAAGCGGTTTAGGAGATTAGTTTTTTTGGTTTTTTTTGGAGGGTTAGAGTTTAGGGTTTAGGGGTTAGGGTTTAGGGTTTAGGGCTGGTAGCACTTCAGGACCTGGAACCGGTTTTGGGATTAGGGTTTGTTTTTAGGGTTTAGGGTTTAGGGCTTAGGGCCTGGAACCCAGAGACTCCAATAACCCTTAATTAAGGAATATACCTTAAATTAAAGTAGGATCCCGAATATGATTTAAGGTATATTCCTTAATTAAGGGGTATTGCAGTCTCTGGGAACAGGTTTAGGGATGAGGGTTTAGGGCTTAGGGTTTAGGGCTTTGGGGGGTTTGGTTTTAGGGTTTGTAACCAAGGGGGGCGTGTGAAGCGGTGGGGATAGTTGAACGACGATCAAACCAGACTGTGGCTGCTGGGTTCGGACCGGAGACACGTTCGGTGTATGTGTCACCGCATGCACCGATTTCAGCATTCCTAACTCCCATACCCCATAAACCCCGAAGTGCCCTTCTAAGAACCCTGATAGGAATCCTTTCCTTAAGCCCTAAAAAACTTCCATGAGAGGTTTTGGAGTTACGGGAAATTAGGGGTTGGGATTTAGAGTCGCACAGGCCTGCGTGTCACCGCGGCCTAAACCCTAAGCGCCCAACATGCTACATTCCATCACGGCTTGACGGGTTGAGGGTGTGGGGTCTTGGTTATGCGCTTCCTTCTGTACCTGGCATTTGTTCCCTTGCCAATTTGCAACTCTGCGCACCCCCCACACTTTCAAACACCAGCAGGGCTTTCAGTTTAGAGTTGAAGGTATAACAGAGTGGCCTCAGACCCGTCAGCGCTTTGGCACCGAGTCTTTCATGCTGTCGGCGTAAGTTTGTCTGCACTCGGAGGCTGTAAGTGGGACAAGCAGATGTCTTCCGGAGAAGTCGAAGCAGCTACACCACCAGATGCTGTCTACTGTTGGAGCAGTCTGAGCAGCTAGAGGAGCTGCAGGATGAAACGCCTATTTCTTGTCTGGTTTCAAAGCAGAAATGTATTCACCGTTCGCGAAAGGGCTGTACCCGCTATTCACAGCAGGACTGTAGCCACCATCCACGGCAGGGCTGTAGCCGCCACCAGCAGCTTGGCCCCAGGTTACTATAGATTCATCGCCAAGGATGGCAGCGAAGGCTCTGCTAGAGGCTTGGATCTGCTGCACATTCTTCAGCTGATCCTGCACGGCGCTACTGTCACCACCACGGTGTCTATCACCCCAGGTCACGACAGATCCATCACCAAGAATGGCGGCAAAAGCATAAGCACATGCTTGGATCTGCTGCACGTTCTTAAGCCGAGCCTGCACAGCAGTACTGTCACCACCGTTTTCAGCAGCACCCCATGTCACCACGAACCCATCGCCGACAATGGCAGCAAACGCCCGGGAAGAGGCTTGGATCTGCTGCACATCCTTCAGCCGATCCTGCACGGAAGTGCTGTCGCCACCACTGTCAGTAGAACCCCAGGTCACAACGCATCCATCGCCAAGGATGGCAGCAAAGGCGGTGCCGGTGGCTTGAATGTGCTTGACATTTTTCATCCGATCGCGGACGGAATTGCTGTCCCCACCACCACTGCCCCACGTCACGACAGAACCATCACCAAGAATAGCTGCAAATGCACTCCCAGAAGCTGCAATCTGCTGCACATTCCTCAGCTGATCCTGCACACCAACATTGCCACCACCACGGCTAGCTTTGCCCCAGGTCACAACCGATCCATCGTCAAGCATGGCTGCAAAAGCATCGCCAAACACAGTACGACAGGTTTGGATCTGCCGCACGTTCTTCAGCCGATCTTTCACAGCACTACTGTCACCACCATTTTCGGCACCACCCCAGGTCAGGACAGACCCATCGCCAACGACGGCAGCAAAAGCTCTGCTAGCAGCTTGGATCTGTTGCACATTCTTCAGCTGATCCTGAACGGCACGACTGTCACCGCCATACTGAGCATGACCCCAGGTCACGACAGATCTATCGCTGAGAATGGCCGCAAAAGCTCCGTAAGAGGCTTGGATATGCAGCACATTCTTCAGCTGATCCTGCACGGCGCTACTGTGCCCACCATAACGAGCATCACCCCAGGTCACAACAGATCCATCGCCAAGTATGGCAGCAAAAGAGTGGTCATTGGCGTGAATTCGCTGCACATTTCGCAGCCGTTCCTGCACTGAACTGCTGTCACCACCACGGTGAGTAACACCCCAGGTCACGACAGATCCATCGCCAAGAATAACAGCAAAAGCATCTGCGGTCGCACATGCTTGAGTTCGGCTTACTTGCAGGGTCAGCGCATCACCATTCTGCACCCTGGCATTCTTTACTTTCGCACGTGAATCTAGAATGTTTCCAGATTTGTCCACCAGCCGCCCTCTTCTGATGCCTAGTGCGGCATGCGCGCGACATCTCAATGCTTCCACCTCTTCTTCCAAGCCGACCTCAACAGTAGCTGTCCTGCCACTCAGCAGTCCAACATCCACAGTGATCGACATTGGTATTGCGTGTCAAGAAAACTGAAAAAGTCTACATCACGAACTTATGCTGATGGCATGGGGTGTTCCTGCTGCTGGCACGGGATGTGCCGGGGGGAGGGTGTTTCGGTCTTTACGGCTTGATTGCGAAGTGCAACCACGGCGACTGAAGGTGACGAGAGCATCGGGCGGAGGGCAGGAGGAGGTCATCAGGAGCAACAACGGTACAGTACTTAATCGGAATTCGTAGTAGAGGTGGCAATAGTAGCAGTAGTAGTAGTAGTAGTAGTAGTAGTAGTAGTAGAAATAGCACTAGGAGTACAGTGTGCCGGGAATTTAGAACAGCTATTTGAACAAAATTGCCAAGCGATCTTGCGAGCAAAAGCAGTACAGTAGCAGCAGCGGTAGTTGTAGCAGTAGCATCAGTAGCAGTAGTGGTAGCAGAAGCAGAAGCAGCGCAATTAGCGGTAGGAGTAGCAGTAGCAGTAGCAGTAGCAGCAGCAGCACTAGTAGCAGCAGTCGTGGTAATAGTACTAGCAGTAGTGGCAGAGTAGTAGTAGTAGTAGTAGTAGTAGTAGTAGTAGTAGTAGTAGTAGTAGTAGTGTCGTAGTAGTAGTAGTAGTAGTAGTAGTAGCAGTAGACGTGGTAGTAGTCGTAGTAGTCGTAGTAGTCGTAGTAGTAGTAGTAGTAGTAGTAGTAGTAGTAGTAGTAGCAATAGTAGTAGCAGTAGCAGTAGCAGTAGCAGTAGTAGCAGTAGCAGGAGTAGTACGAGTAGGAGTAGTAGTAGTAGTAGTAGTAGTAGTAGTAGCAGTAGGAGGAGAAGGAGTAGTAGTAGTAGTAGT
>CAJNDV010030961.1:5874-22190 GCA_905221635.1 Symbiodinium sp. CCMP2456 | reverse complement strand
TAGTAGTCGTAGTAGTAGTAGTATATAGTAGTAGTAGTAGTAGTAGTAGTAGTAGTAGTAGTAGTAGTAGTACGAGTAGTAGTAGTAGTAGTAGTAGTAGTAGTAATAATAATAAAAACTTACAGCTAACATTCTTTCCTCGTAATTAGCACAGCAGCAGCAGCAGTGGTTGTCGTGGCAAGCCCAAATCTGATATCTCTTTCGGAGTTGAAACAGAGCGATTCAGAAACATGTGCAGTTGGACACGTCATATGCTGTAAGTTTACGTTCATTGAGTCATTGAGTCTTGAGGAAAGACCTCAAGGACCTAAAGATCAGGTACTTGGGTTAGTAGAGTCGTTTTGTTGTATAGGTTAATACCGGATGGAGTATATGATTATCAAGTGCCTGGGCCGCTATATAGGGAAGCAATACGATACACCATTGACGTCCCAAGAATCCAAACCTAAGCCCTGAAACTTTGGTTTCCGGTAGTCACCTTGGTGCCATTCACTTCCTCCACGCCATCCTCGTCTCCCGTCGCCGCGAGATAGATCTGGCCCGGAGGATGTCAGGAAAACCCGAATCCGAACCCTGAGCCCTAAAAAGGCTCGTTTCGAAAAGCATCAGTTTAAAAAGGCTTCAAGACCCACCAATGTACATTACTCGCTGACACATCGATCGCGCAGCGAACGACTCTCCCCTAAACCCTAAACCCCTAAACCCAAAGCCAAGCCATCCAGGCGATCTCCAACACCCAGGGCCTACACCTCCAGCGAGAAACTCAACTGAGGGGCCAATGAGACGTGAAGTGTCATATAAGCTTTAGGGTTTTTGTGTCATCTAGGGGCCGGAATAATTAGAGGAGGCACTTGGGGGCAAGTTACACTCTACAATGTACGATCATAGAGCAAGGCCCGGTAACTGTTCCGACTCCTAGAGTACCTTACTGTTTGAGCCTGTCAACCACTGCCGCCTCTGCTGCTTCGTTCGCACAAAGCAACTGGAAAGGCGCATTTCCCCTAGCATTGAATCTAGGGTTTAGGGTTTAGGGGTTTTGGGTTTAGGCTTTGGGGGTTTAGGGTTTTGGGTTTAGGCTTTGGGGATTTAAGCTTAGGGTTCAGAAGTTCAGGACCACAGAAGCTAAATCAAGCCTTGAGCGCCCGAGCGACACACGCTCAATCACAATGTCGAGCTGCTACTGCAAATTTGGACTTCCGATCGCTGAGATGCTTCCCTGTGTTATCTACAGCCAAATATTAATCACCATGTTGCTGTCGCCCCCTGCACCCTAAACCCTAAGTCCCCCCATGCCAGGCCGAGGGACGTCCGCGATATCGGGGTACAAGCTCTGCACACTGGCCTCGGAATGGCTCTCCGGAAAAGGCTCGGGCTTTGAAAAGCCGTGGAAGGTTTTTAGCAGGGTCCTACTGTTGATGATATCAACCCTGCATTACTTTCAGGACCCTAAACTATGGGAATTACGGTATATTCCTTATGATGGGTAATGCAGGAATTACATCATCAATTGACTTTGGGGGCGTGACCTTTGAAAACAAGTACGGTCTCGGATCCACAGGCAGGGGGTCCAGGAGTCTAGGGCTTACAGCTTCACCGAATAATAGCAGCAACTCGCAGAAGCAAACCAGATCTTCCAAAGCCCCTTAGTTTACGGAATATACCTTACATGACCTAAGGTAGTATCCCTTATGTGATTGAAGGTACTCAGAAGATCTGGGAATACCCTCGCGCTGCCAAACCGAATCTGGCTCCAGGACGAGTTTAGGGTTTTGGGTTTACGGCTAAGGGTTTATAGGATTTTGTCAGGGTTGAACGAGTTTATGAGGGATAAACGGCTTTATGGAGTTAAAAAGCTTTAAACAGGGTTTAGTTTAAGTTTAGGGAGTACTGCAAGGGCTGAACCTGACTCAAATTGCTAAATTCCTCACTCACAGATCCCAAAAACAGAGCCCTGCACTCAACACCCCTCAACCCTAAACCCCGAACCCCTCGACCCAGATCCCCTCAACCCTCAACCCTAAACCCGAAAGCCCTCAACCCCAAACACCCTAAACCCCTCAACCCTATACACCCAAGAGGTCCGGACAGTGCCGTTGGTTGAATAGGTTTTCGGTTTCGGCTTCAGGAAACAAAGGCTTTGGTGTCAGTTGCATCGAGAGATGTATCAAAGTTGCCCCCTAAACCCTGAACCCTAAACCGTGGCTCTGTTAAAGTTGGGAGCTTCAACCGGTAGGATTCTCTGCTGAGGGTCAAGGGCCCCTCGCGTTTCAGCACTCACAACTGGGACAAGCCGGTAGGGGTTTTAGGGTCTTGTGTTCAGGTTGGGGTTTAGGGTTTAGGGTTTAGGGTTTAGGGTTTAGGGTTCAGGGTTCAGGGTTTAGGGTTTAGGGTTTAGGGTTTAGGGTTTAGGGTTTTTATGTGAACGCCTGTATCGAAACTACGGAGATGGTTGATATGGTTTAGGGTCAACTCATCAACCTCAAAGTCCAGCCCCCGAAACGGAATCCCTGTATCCTAAGTAGGTCTGTCAGGGTTTAGGCTTTAGGGTTCAGGCTTTAGAGTTCCGGCCGGCTACAAACTGCACAACAGTTCCCTAAGGGACCATGAACCCAAATAGTACATACTTTGGCCTCAAAGTAGTCCCTATATAGGTACTTTGGGGCCGATGTATATACTATTTGGGCACATGGACCCGTAGAGGTTTACAGCAGTTTTGGAATTCATCCGGGCGGCTGCGCAGCCTTTGAGACGATCCAAAGGGATCTCGTGGACTTTGGTCGTGAATTTCTGCGGGTGGAACCTGCTCGGGATTTCGGGTTTTTAGGGTAGAATAGGGTTTTGGGGGTTCCTTTAAAGGGCTCCTTAAAGGGTTCTATAAGGGCTACTATAAGGGTAGGGTTTTTAGGGTTTAAGGGTTTAGGGTTTTGGGTTTGGAGTTTAGGGTAATTACACGTAAAGATGGCCCTTCTTTGGGTTTAGGGCTGAGGGTTTAGCACCAGTCTTGAAGAGCGGGTTTCTTACCCTGCTACAGGTGCTCTATACTTCACTTAAAGGCGACCTCTGGCTCGGGGAAACCGCCATACTCTCCCGCGTTTTTTCTTAGTATCCAAGGGGAACTAAAGGTTAAGCTTTGGGATTATATTGGGGTTGTAGTACCCCCAAAAAAGTTAAAGGACACCTACTCTGCCACCAAGTACTACTAAGATCTTAGTCCCTAAACCCTTTTGCAACGGCCTTGTCAGATCCCTAAACCCTAAACCCTATAAACCTTAGTCCTGAACTTAACGGTGCCCATGAAACTGCCTGTCGGGCAGCCAAAAACCTCCGGCCCTCGGTTCCTGTTCTCATTCGGTTTAGGGTTTAGGGTTTAGGGTCTAGGGTCCAGGGTTTAGGGTTTACGGTTTTGGGGATTATTGCTACTGATACTTGTAAGATTCTGCGGCTGTGCAAAAGCTGTCTTATTTTACATAAGCAGCTAGGGCCATCTGCTTAAAACCAGCATGTTGTATCACACTTTTACTGAGGAGCCTTAAAGAATAGTCTTGTTAAGGGTTTGGATGCCCCCATATTGCGAAAACCCCCAGACCCTCAACCCCAAATCCTAAGACCATAAGCCCTGAAGCCTAAACCCCCGACGCCGTGGGAAGAATGAGTGTATCCCTTGCTGCCCGGAAGATGGTATAGTGTAATGGTTTAGGGTTGAGGGTTCAGGGATTTGACTTACAAGTTCATGGAATTTCGTACGAAGGGTCTTCAAATAAGGTAACGATACTTGCAATCAGCCAGAATCCCAGTCAAGGTACTTGTAGCTGATTAGAACAAGATTCCAGCAGCTATCTAAGGGAAAGAATGGGGCCTGTGGCGGAATTTGAAAGGCTGACACCCGTATGCATCCCTGTGTAAACCGTCAAACTGGCCAATCCTCTGACCTGAGAACCTACACAGACACGGCTCCACCCTGAAACAGGGACGTCTGCTTAGCCGAAAACGGCGCAGGCAGAAGTCTCGAACAAGGAAACCTCTCACTCACCAATCACCAACCTTGACTAAACTGCACGACTCTCATGCCAACACCCTAAGCCCAGGCGCTGATGTCGCCTGAACCTCCACACCCAAATCTCCCAAAACGGCACATATGCAAAACACCCCTGCCCCGAAATGTGCGAGTTTCAGGGCGGTTCGGTGTCTGGTCTTCGATTGTGTCGTCGGGTTCAGGGTCCAGGTGGGAAGATATTTTACTTGAGGTCCGTCGCGATGTGCTTGTTCTGGCATATACTAAGAGATACTGCAATATTCTATAGAAAACTATAATATACAACACGTTATAGTAGGGTTTGGGGCTTGGGGTTTTGGGGCTTCGTATTTGGAGGTTCGGATGAACTGAGCATCGGCACCAATTCACGTCGTAGAAGCGATAATACTCCTGCACGCAAAGCTGCTTGCACTAGAACATGGCTAATTGCCCGCGACCGATACACTAGATACATACATGTATACATACATGCATGCATGCATACATACATGCATGCCGGGCTGCAACATGCATAGATTCATACATGACATCATCACGTAACAGTCTTTCGGAGTCGAGTGGAAAAAACTGGGACCAAATCCAAGTCGCTGAGCCGCTCCTGCACCTCTAACTGTCTCTAACTGCTGTCCTACACGGGTTAGGGGTTTAGGGGTTTAGGGTTTGGGGGTTTAGGGTTTAGGGTTTGGGGGTTTAGGGTTTAGGGTTTGGGGGTTTAGGCTTTTGGTTTCGGGTTTCCGGTTTAGGGTTTGCAGGTAGTAGACGAGGGCACACTGTGGTGCCTGAAGCGTCTGGGACTGGCAAGAGAGCTGGATGCTAGGACCTGGTAGGATCCACAAGAAAAACTAATGTCAGAGATACATACACATGGGTGGTTGTCAAAATTACGGTCCCTTTTTGGGTCCTTATTATAATACGGCACCTATTATTTAGGGTACCCCAAAGGGACCATATTTTTGACAACTACCCACATGTTTTCGTATTGGATGGACAAGAGGATGAACTCCATGTACGTACACTTCTGTTCATTGTATGCGTGCAACCAGTTGGGTACAACACAACACTTTGCAATGCATGTCAATGTGTGCACTGGCCCTTTTGCACTTTCATGTTATAGGGGCCTTGATAAAACAATTCTCTGGGCCCAACAATTACCGGAGAGAACATGGGTCCGATCTCAACATTTCATTGTGAGCCGCCATGCTACGCATGAACGCCCTGAACTTTGCCCGCACAACTCGAAATCCTCCAACCCCCAAGTCCAGTCGGGCCGGGTTTCTGGAACGCCCAAAAGTTACTGAAATCGGGGTTCTTGTTATGGCAGCGACGTTAGTCATCTTCAATACCCGCCCAGGCAAAAAAGAACCTCGTTTCCGCATGGAGGGCTCCGGGACCCAAATTTCTAAATGTTAAACCCGACTTGGAGGTTCATGGGACTTTGCAGGTACGGTGAAAAGACGTTACGATTATAAGTTAATAACACCTTATCTGGGGCTATAAGTAAATTACAAGTATGGCTAGCATAACCCTAGCTACTTAGGCCCATGATCATTCGAGTATCCCTGAGGGCCCATGCGCCGAATGTATGGGCCCAAACAATTTTGAATACAATTCCGGGGTGTATTGCACTATAGATTTAACGGAGCCCTAAAGAACAGCTTTGAATCTGAAATTCCTGAAACATCAGCGTTTCGTAGCACATGTTGTTGCGTTCAATGGCTTTTCAGGGGGGGGGGTCCTGTATAGATGCTTGAGGGCCAGTTTGGAATTTCAGAGCTGCTGAACCCTAAATGCTACTACCATTTAGGGTTTAGGGCACTATACCCCCAAACCCCACAAGCCCCACTCAACTCTAACTTCAACCCGAAATTCATGACACGTTCTATACTTGCCCAACCCTAAACCCTAAAGACACAGGCGGTCCAAAGCAAGGCCATCTTCCATCATCGCCCTCTGCTTCGGCTCGCCCATGATGAACATGCCGCTATTGCCAATCTGAGTTTGAGGTGTAGTGGGTGTTCTTTTGTTTTGGGGGCCGGTTACGTTTCGGTAATTTAGGCTGCACTTAGCCTTAAGCGCCCTTAAACCCATAATAAGAATCATATGTTTGTGCTTCCTACCAGCACTAAAGTAGCTGAGGCTGGGCCTCCCCTTCAGGGGCGTTCTTTACAGGCGTCTGGGCCGGAACCCGAGAACTCGAGTCCCACGGGACCCAAACCACAAAAAAATGACATAGGGGCCTTACTAATTGGAACAAGGTTGGAAGGTTCCTTCAAAGGGTTTCCATATAAGGTTACTATGAGGCTTCAATTCCAGCGCCCTAATAAATAGACTAAGGTTTGCAGGGTTTGGGGCTTCATTCTAGTGGACTTAGAACATGGAACCATGAGAAAACATGTTAGTGTCAAGTCAAGTTGTCTAAACTCAGGTGCAGCACGCTCATTCTCAAATGTCTGGGTTCACTCACCGCCTCGAGAATGTGTGCTGGGTTTAGGTTGACGTACTCGCCGAATAAGAGGCCTCCCGGAGACTCTCCCTGGAATTTCAACTGTATCCCTTTATTCTCGCAGGTCATGATTTGTTAGGTTTATGGAACTCAAGCGGAGGAAACTGCTTAATAAAAAAGATTCGTCTGCACCTATACCCAAACCCCTTTAACCCTGACAAGCTCTATAACATCCTGCTAAAATGCTTGGAACAAAATATGGACTTGACATGTGTAACCCCCGCCTCAATTTTAAAACTCGACCCACTCCAGTATAACCCCCGTCCCTCACTGATAAACCCATGCTCGGAACTCACTAATAATACGTCCCTGGTTACTAAAAGAACACTTGGGGCGCTTTTGTCAGCCATTCCAGATTGTAGGGGGCGGGTGTGGGATATTATACTTCAAAACCCTCACACGTCCAGGCACATAGGGGAGGATGTTGATAATGGTGGGCGCTGTCGGACCAAGTTCTTTCAGCGTCACAGAACCGTAGTCGGTTGCCGCGAACCTGAAAAGGCTTGAACCCTAAACCCTTGAGGGTTTAGGGATTCGGTGGTATTCGGGTTTAGAGGTTCGGTTTGGGTTCCTTTAGGGCCTATAGGTTTAAGGATGCAGGGACCTACACCCCGAAATCCTGAAGGGTTTCAACAATACCCGAAAATCTTTTGGCCACACCCCTAAACAGCTTTTGCGTCTTTAGGTGGGGCTCTTGGGCACGGGCAGGACCCTAAAGTGCACATGTACCTATGTAAAGTATATTTTCATAGGTCTTAAGCTGCGTTCTTGTGTAGATGGCCTAAGACTTAAGATAATCAGAGTATCCCGAAATCCCTAAACTTAACCCTAAACCCTAAAATCCCCAAAAAACCCTTTACCCTAAACCCTATGCTGTATGGGTTGTACATGGGCCCTGAGCCTTCCAGGAGCAGCTGAAGTGGGAGACCCCGGGCAAATTAAATCCGAAACCCACCTACGGTTTAGGGTTTAGGGTTTAACGTTTAAGGTTTCCCTAAACCCCAAGCCCCAAAAAACTCCGAAGCCCTAAACCGAGGGTCACAAACGTGTAGATGCTACTATCTTCAGCCTCAAAAGCCTCAATCCATAAAACTGACAAGCCCTCAACGCTAAATCGACAGACTGAGGCCTTAGGTTTCTTTTGAGGGTGCAGGGTTTAGGGTTTAGGTTTCTTTTGAGGGTTCAGGGTTGAGGGTTTAGGTTTCTTTTGAGGGTGCAGGGTTTAGGGTTTAGGTTTCTTTTGAGGGTGCAGGGTTCAGGGTTCAGGACTTAGCGTTTCAGCCTTTAGGTTTCTTTGGAGGGTTTTCTTGCCTCCCACACAGCCAGGACGAGCCCGCATTGCAGGGTTAGGGGGTTTAGGGTTTAGGGTATATTTCGGAGATGGGCACAGTAGGCTCGCAGGGGGTTTAGGATTTAGAGGATAACTTGGTGCTAAAACATGCCGGGCACACCCTAAATACTCGACCCAAACCCCTAAACCCTACCTCAAACTAGCATTTAACAAGTTGCTCTTATGACAGGCCATGGGCTCTAAAGGAACCCTGCAATGCCCTACGAAACATAGGTTTTGTAGGTCAAGGTGCATGACAACAGTGTTTCCCTTAAATCGCGCAGTAAACCCCTTAACCCGAAGTTTGGGGGTGTAGGGTTCCAGTAGCTGCTGAAGGTTTAACGGTTCTGGGGTCTAGGGGTTTGGGGGTTAGAGGTTTAAAGTTTACAGGTTTCGGATAAAGGCTGCGCATCATAAGGCACCAGCACAAATTCACATACCGAAATGCCGCTATCGCTCGGATGCAAGAAGCTCAGCAGGCGCGTTGCAGCCGATTGGCACTTCAAGCAGCTCAAAAACCCAAACCACACCCAAAGCCACTTGATGGTGCATACTGTATACTAAGCTTTGTACCGTCTTCACCTTGGACTATCAAGGAACCCGAATGTAAATCCGAAAATGCCCGAACAAAAAACGCCCCATATTTGCAAACCAACTACGCAAACCCTTCCACCACAGCATCCAGAAGCCCTAAACCCAAAACCCTACACACGAGGGAACAACAACACACAAACATGGTTGTGTTTTGTATATTGCAGTACAGTAAAACTAGATAGGGACGATATAAGCGTTCTGAAGATTTTTTTTGTTCTTCAAAGCCTTTATATTACCAGGCAGAAGCCTTTCCAAAGGCCAGGTTGCCAGCTTTCCAGACCAAGATCATACTTTCGGGGTGGGTCGCAACCGTCTTCTGGAACACCTTCGCAGCTTTGGCGTTTAGGGTTTTCGGGCGACTTCAAAGAATTCGTTGGGTTTCGTGACAAAAGAACTTCAGGCATTTGGGTTGGGGTGTAAAGATGCGAAACGAAAATGGGCATGTTGCATATGGCTGAGTACCACGTATGTTTATGCATCACGAGCACCCCATCTCTCTCTGTCTCTATCTTTTTGCGTATATATATATATCGATTGTTGATCGCGGGCATCGTTTCTCTTCTAGTATCACAAGATTACTTCCCGGAGTAGTGCCACTAATGCACTGTCTTGTTTGGATAGACTTGTTAAAAGCTGATCACATATAGACATAGACTGTAGAAATCCGTCGTGTTGACTGCCTTTTCTTCCAACCATGCAATGAAGTCTACCACAGTGATGCGCAATCGTTTAGATCCTATAAATGATTTCCTTCTTCCAGGCCCCCCTCAAACGGCTCAAACCGCTTAGCCTGAAGAAGCTTTTGATATGCGGCCTGATTTGCTCCTTGAACGCTGAAGCCACGCATCTCCAACCCACAAAAACCGTATCGAACAAGCCAGCGGGTTTAGGGCAAAGGATTTAGTTTAGAGTTTGGGCCAGCAGTTGTGTATACTCAGCAACTGAACCGCCTAATGAAGCGTATACCCACCATGAAACTGGTACAACAAGCGTCAACCTCACACAAACTCCTCCCAACCCTAAAGGGGGTACAGGATTTTACGGGTGGCATAAGCGTACTGCAGGGGTTTAGGGTTCATGGGTGCATAAAGCTCAGTATAAAATGGAGCACAGCCCTGACCCTAATTACAAGGATCTGAGGATCAGGGCTTCAGGTTTAGGGGTTTAGGGCCGTTTAGGAGTTTAGGGTTCACGGGTTTGGGGGGTAGAGTCATAGCCCGTAAGTGCCGCAAGTCCGTGAGATAGCTAGGAAATCCGGCCCGAAACCTTGAAGCCGAAGTTAAGCTAACATCCTTGCGGCTTACAGAAGCGTGACGCAAGGCTTGCGACAAGTTTTTTTTTGGGGAATGGCTTCCACAACATTACCTAAAGCCTTGGAAACCCTAAACCCTAAAGCCTTGGCCCTATAAACCCTAAAACAAATGCCGGCAGAGACATGGCACCGTCGCATCCGGCTAGGCGATACACCTCAGGTGGCTCACGTGGTGGTTTCCGGAAGAGAACGGTACCTTACTTATATAAGGGTCCTTTTGGTAAGGATCCATTGTTTCGGGTTCGTTGTAGTGGTCCCCCATGTCCTGAAGCCTCGACAAGTTCTGCGACAGGCTAGCGGGCATTGCAAAAAGTTGACAATCATAGTACTCATAGTACGGCCTGAGGTTTAGAAATGCAAGCTTTAGGAAAGGCTTTGAAGTTTTTATTGGCTTGTCGTTTAATGTTGGAACCTGATTAAGAAACCCTCCCCCTATAACCCCAAAATATTAGGGTTCATATATAGCTCACCCTAATAAAAACCCAAGGTTTCTTAATCAGGTTCCTACATCAAACCCTAAACCCTAAACCCTAAACCCTAAACCCCTAAACCCCTAAACCCTAAACCCTAAACCCTAAACCCTAAACCCTAAACCCTAAACCCTAAACCCGATCCCCCTAAGCATGTGAGCGTGAAAAAAACACTCTCTAACCCCGGACCAGCTCCGGAGACGCCATGAAACATCAGATTAGGGTTTAGGGTTTAGGGTTTAGGGTTTGGGGGTTCCGAAAATAGGGGACCCTAATATAGTACCCTAAATAGTAGGACCCTTATATAGGGGCCTTCATAATCAGAATAGGGTTTGGGGGGGGGTATATTATACTATAATTACAATACCCTAAGGGTCCATGTACCCAAATAGTATATACTTTGGCCTTAATGTAGTCCCTATATAGGTACTTTAGGGCCAATGTATATACTATTTGGGTACATGGACCCTTAGGGTTGTAGATCCCTGCATACTCACCCGGCCCTATGCCCGATTTTTTAGAAGATCCTCTTGTCTTGAACACCCGACCGCGCCCTCAATCCAGGAAGTCAGCCCTGAAACCTTACGCCTAAAGGTCCTGGCCCTAAACCCTAAACCCTCTGGGGTAGACGGTTCTTTGCGGGTTCTAATCGAGGGTTCCAGGGTGGGGACATAAGGGTGCAGGGCTGAGGGTGACAGGTGTAACATAGGGGCCTTAATAATTAGACTAGGGTTTTGGGGCCCATTATGCTACAATTATAATCAGGAGTCCCCAGAATAGTGTTGGTAACTAGTTAGGCCCCTACATTGAGGTTTGGGGCTCAACAAAAACTCGATGCATCCTGAACTCCCAAGAGCCACGAAGCCTAACTCCGAAGTACTCATAGGGTTTAGGGTTTAGGGTTTAGGGCTTGAGGCCTGGCGGGATTGTAGGTGTGTTTCGAATTCCGGTGCTTCTGTACCGTAATCACTGCAAGGAACCCTGAAGAACAGTCATACTGCTTATAGAGTTAGAGGCTTCTGTGTTGGGCTTTGGGCCTTAGCTAGGCCCGCCGGCTTAAAGCTCTTTTCCTGGATCTACTAAAGTAGAAGCTGGAAAGTTGGAACATCATTCTCCTCGCGCCCTTACCGTAAAACAATGGGATTCCTAGCACTATAATCATCCTAAAGCCATGTTCCAACTTTCTGGGGGTCACAAAATGGCTTTAATCGTAGACGTATACAAACAAAACCAGCCAAAACATCCAGAAAACCCGCAGGGCAGGGGCCATGCAGCGCCTGGCTTGAATAAACCCCGAGCCATATACTCCTTAACCCCACTGCCTTAACACCTTTTGCTGAGCAGGAGACTGCAATGCACTTAGCGCTAAAAGAAAACCCATTCAAAACAAAACCTAGACCCACAATCCAGCAGCAACCGTGGGGTTCAGGATTAGGATTTCCCCTAAGCCCTTAACTTTAATCTCGGCGTAGCTTAATGTAGGGGCCTAAATAATTACCAATACTATTTTGGGGGTTCCTTATAATATTTTTTCCACAATGGGCCCCAAAACCCTCTTGAAATTATTAAGGCCCCTATATTAACCTCCTAAGCTGCAGGACTTAGACTTTTGGATTTGACCGTCAAGTCACCTGTGTCCGACCATTGCTGCCCTCGTTGAGCACGACGTTGTATCCGAGGGATTCCTGCGTACAAATAGATGCATTTCTCGGTAACCTACAAGGATCTTTGTCGAATTCTAGAAAGGTTCAAGGGTTTGGGACTTACGGTTTTAAGGATTCGGGCTTACCGGCTTTAGCGTGTAGGACATTGGTTCGATAGGGTTCGGGATTCAACCTTATGGAATCCTTAAGGGAGGGGATTCCAAGATTCAACGGCGGGTAAATAACCCAGTAATCCCCAATTCTCCCTAGTACTCCCTTAGGTTCCCTAAGGCTCCCTAGGACCCTCCCCCCTTGAGCCACCCTCCCTTAAGGATCCGATAAGCTGGGTTGACCAAAGTCTGAAACCCACAAAACCTGAAACTTACACACGAAACATTATCTAGAGTAGCCATGGTATCCTGAAGTAGGGAAAGGTACCCAGTGTTCGGATCATATATTCTTTTCGTGGTACATTCGTCGCTCTAGGCCTGTGAAGCCCAGAGCCCTAAACCCAGCAAACCCAACAGCATCTTTGAAACTGGGCTTGTCTGCACCGATCTCCAGTTCCGGGCTCAGGCCTTAACCCCTAAACCCCAGACCCTAAACTGCCCTGAACCCTAGACCCTAAACCTTGCCCTGAGGGTGTCAGGTAATATGAGAGCCTTCATGATTAGAATAGGGCTTTGGGGGCCCATTATACTCTGATTATAGTAAGAAACCCCAAAATAAATAGTTCAGGAGCGTATCGCCAAGCCCAGATTACAAACCCTGAAACCCGAAACAAGCCCCGAAGACAACACACGGTCTAGGTTTAGGACCTTCAGGGACAATAAAAATACGTCAGAACATCCCTGAAACAAAACTTTAGGTTTTGGGGCTCAGGGTTTCGTGTTTAGGAACCCGTTAACCACCACCCCGCGCCCCCTCCCCCGCCCCCCCCCCCCAACCCCCTGCAACCCGACTTGGGAGACAAAGCGGCGCTGACCAGGATGGCAAAGAGCTCGCTAATGACCTGGCCACTGCATCGTAGGGGCTGAGTACCCTAGCCCATGAAAGGCTAACCTTTAAAATTATGGTAGGACTATATAAACCCCCAAAAAGGTTAACTTAGGTTAACCTATAACGAAAAAAGGCTAAAGGCTACCTACTCAGCTACTAAAACACACATCGACTACAGGAATCCATAAGCCATATACCTGTTAGGAATAGGAAATTGAGGTAGATCGTAGCAAAATTCCATACGGACCTTCGGGAAAAATGTTACAATCTCTTCAGACCGCCACATGAACAAAATCCTTGAACCTGAAATCAGGGTCTCGCAAAAGAACACGATTCATACCACTGGTTGTGCGCAGGAACGCTTAACATGGGGGGCCCTAATACTTAGAATGAACTTTTGAGGGTGAATATCCCAGTATACTGTACGTATAGGACTATAAGACTATAAGTGCAGATTACTACAATGTTGTTACAAATGCTAGATATTCAGACCTCTATACCCAGGCACTAAGGTTTAGGGATGTACAGGACCCAAGAAATTTGCCGATCCTCTCCGAGTCCTCAGCACGGAAGAGCAGTGGACCCACAAAGCGCGGTTCTTTGGCATTGGGGCTCAGGACTTTGACAACATCAAATTCTCCCCTAAGGCCCTAAGGGTCCGTGTACCCAAATATAAATAGAATATATACCTTCGCCTCAAACTACCCATACAGGAACCGCTGTAAGGCCAGAGTCTATACTGTTTGGGTACATTCACCCTTCGGGATCTGCGGGAGGACAAAGCATTGCAAAGCTGTCTACGCGCATTCCTGTGTTGTCTGGACCCTGCGCCCTGGTAAACCGACTTTTGCAACGACTAAACCCTGAGTCGCAACATGTCCGCATTAGAACAGGGGTAGGTTCAGCCCTAATCCTTTGCACAGGCACTGGAAATCACACTTTGGAGGATCCGCACAGAGAGTTCCGGAGCCTGCAAGGTGCGATGCCCAAGGAATCGCAAAACATAGGCGGAAGGGCGTTTCACCATAGCGCCGTACTCTGCAGAGATGAAAAAGAAGCTGGACATGTATGCAGAACTGTGATGTAAACACCATCCTCGTGCCATCTGCAAGATCTAACACTCAAAAGCACAGGCTGATTTGCTACACGTTTTGCAGCTAACCATGTGCAGTGCTGATGTTGTTACTGTTGCCACCGTGAGCAAGAACTGCCCCAGGTGACGACCGATCCATCGCCAAGAACAGCCGCAAAAGCAGCTCTGGAAGCTTGGATGTGCTGCACATTCTTCAGCTGACCCGGCTGACCCCGCAAAGCAGTACTGTCACCGCCATAGTCTGCATGCCCCCAGATCACAACCGATCCATCACCAAGAATGGCAGCAAAAGCTCCGTAAAAGGCTTGAATCTGATACACATTCTTCAGCTGGTCCTGCACAGCACTACTGTCACCACCACCGTCGGTGCTACCCCAAGTCACGACCAATCCGTTAGCGAGAATAGCTGCAAAAGCGGATTTCGAGGCTTGGATCTGCTGCACATTCTTCAGCTGGTCCTGCACGGCACTACTGTCACCACCATAATCGCATATAATCAGCATGACCCCAGGTCACGACGGATTCATCGGCAACAATGGCAGCAAAAGCGTAGCCAGTGGCTTGGATCTGCTGCACATTCTTAAGCTGATCCTGTACGGCACTGCTGTCACCGCCGTCTGCTGGATATCCCCAGGTAACGACCGAGCCATCACCAAGAATGGCAGCAAAAGCGTTGCTGGCGGCTTGGATATTCTGCACATTCCTCAACTGGTCCTGCACAGCTGTACTGTCACCACCACTGTCTGCACTCCCCCAGGTCACGACCGATTCATCGCCAAGGACTGCCGCAAAGGCGCCGCTGGAAACTTGGATGTTCTGCACATTCCTCAACTGATCCTGCACAGCTGTACAGTCACCACCACTGCCTGCATTACCCCAGGTCACGACAGAGCCATGAACAAGAATCGCAGCGAAAGCGGAGCTAGAGGCTTGAATCTGCTGCACATTCTTCAGCTGGTCCTGCACAGCACTACTGTCACCACCATAATCAGCATCACCCCAGGTCACGACGGATCCATCACCAAGAATGGCAGCAAAAGCTCCGTAAGAGGCTTGTATCTGCTGCACACTCTTCAACTGGTCCTGCACACGGCAACTGAGGCTACCCCACGTCACGACGCATCCATCACCAAGAACCGCAGCCAAAGCGTAGTCAGAGGCTTGGATCTGCTGCACATTCTTCAGCTGATCCCGCACATCACTTCTGCCACCACCACAGTCAGCGTCACCCCAGGTCGCGACAGATCCGTCGCCAAATATGGCAGCGAAAGCCCGGGCAGCACCGCATACCCGAGTCGGGCTTAATTGCAGCGTCAGCGAGTGACCGTTCTGAAATATGGAATCTTTGATTGGAGCAGATGCATCCAGAACGCTCCCAAACGAGTCCACCAGCCGCCCATTTCCGACTCCGAGTGCGGTCTGTGCCCGTTCTTTGAACGCTTCAACATCCTCGTCGAAGCTAGCTTCCACGGCAGCGGTCTTGCCACTGAGCAGCCCAACCTCCACAATCATCGACATGTCGGTTCACGGCGACGGAATTGGGGCTTAAAAGTTTGAAGGGCCTCACCGCTCATACTGTAAGACTCGGAGTACGTATACACCTAAAGCAACACCGGAACCCTAAACTGTAGTCGCAAAACGTCTGTGAAATAGTAGCTGCAGTGATGTAGATGTAACTGAAAATGGATCTTGTTCAGGTCTTGGGGGTGCTAACTTTGCGTATTGGTTCTGTGCGAGTGTTCTGCTGCGTGACTGATACCCTCGTCAGATCTCGACCGGACGGATAGCCCACAGCAGTGGCTTCAGATCATGCTCTGCATCCTGAACCCTGAACCCGATAAACGGTTCAGAGTTTAGGGTTTAGGGTTACTATATGAGACTATGAGGTGCTTACTTTGTTGTTGGCATCTTTCCTGTTGCTGCTCGTGTTATGGCCTGTGAGCCGTACGGGGTAAGACCCGAAGCTTGTCCACGAGGCCTGGGTTGTGGTTGTCCCCGAAACCCTTAAACCCCGAACCCCTAAACTTCCCCCAAACCCTAAGCACTAAACCCCAAACCCCTACACCCTGAACTCAACCTAAACCCTAAACCCTAAATCCTAAACCCCAAATCCTAGGCCCTAAACTCTAAATCCTAAACCCCCAAACCCTAAACTCAACCTAAACCCTAAACCCTAAACCCTAAACCCTAAACCACTTACAAAATCGGCTTGCGGTTCTGAGTTTCACCGGGGTCTTCATGCACGGTCCGAAATCCGAAGGGCTGAGGCACAGGTCCTGCTTTGGGGTGAAGGCTTTAGGGTTTAGGATTTAGGGTTTAGGGCCTAGGATTTAAGGTTT
>CAJNDV010030960.1:0-39002 GCA_905221635.1 Symbiodinium sp. CCMP2456 | reverse complement strand
ACCTGCACATGCCGGCACACCTTCATTGCCGTGGTGATGGCAAGGATGGATGTGCGGGCCGATCGCATCTCTGGATATGCCACGGCGGAGGCTCAATCCTCCACCAGCTTTGCCGAGGGACTCGCCGAGGCCCAAGATCCTGACCCTGAAGAGGAGAAGTCCGTTGACGACGAGGTGATCCTGTCCGAGTTGGAGGACCTTAACTTCTCCGGGGACCAGGCGCAGATGGTCTTCGCGATCCTCGAGAACCGACCACCGAGGCGCCGAAGGACATGGAAGGAGAACAAGATGTTCAAGGCCGAAGCCAGGAAGGACCGCAAGCCTTTCCGCAAGGGAGATGCTCAGCCCGAGGGAGGACGGACGTCTGGAGCTCGCGCCGGCCTATCCCGTGAGCAGCTGAAGAAGATCTCCACATGCCGCAACTGCGGTCGCAAGGGCCACTGGGCTGAGGACTGTCAACAGCCAAAGAGTGGAGGCCCGGGAGGCGATCGAGGCCGGGTTTCAGGCTTCTGCTATCTCGGACGCCAAACTCCTGAAGGCAACGGTTTCTGCGGGCTGACGGCATCCGAGTGGCGCAAGATCATGTCTGCGGCAAAGGGGTCTGTGGAGATCGAAACGTCACAAGCCAGGAGCTTCTTGACGCTGAGGTCCGGCACAGCCATACTTGATATTGGCGCCACGCAAGACCTGATCGGGGACAGAGCTCTGGCAGCCCTCAGCAGCGTCTTGTCCGAGGCTGGCTTGAAGTGCGTGGAGGTGCCAGTAGATTCCCAGGGGCCTCCCACAGGGATAGGAGGAGCAGCGACTGTGACCCGGGCGGTCCTAGTGCCAATCTCACCCGGCGGAGTTCCGGGGGTGGTACACTTCACGGTGCTCAAGGAGGACGTACCACCACTGTTGAGTGTGGGCCTTCTAGAGCACTTGGGGGCCACGGTGAATCTCGTCAGCAACGAAGTGCACTTCCAGAGCATCGACGTCGTCAGGAGCATGCAGAAGGAGGCATCAGGACATCGAACGATACCACTCGTTGAGTGGGATGGCTCCCGTTTTCCAGTGCCCAAGGAGGCCCAGGAGCATTTTGGACTCCTGGAAGACTCGTTCATGCTGAAGCCGAAGGGCAAGCCCTCCTCCGCGTACGCAAAACAAAGTGAAGCTCAGGGTGACCTCGACGATGTGTACACTACTCCTTGCAGTAAGGCATCGCATGACATGATTCCTGACAGTTTGCAGTGTCCGAAGCCCATCCGATGCCAGTCTTCCGTTGAGAGCAGACTAGATGAGGGGAAGTCATATTCATGTCCGGTGAGCTCCACCAGTTCGAGGGCGAACATCTTGCGGCGCACCCAGCAGTTTTCGGCCCTATGAGTTGTAGCGACCTCAATTCGACAACATCCGGTTCCAGCCCCGCTCCCACTCGTGACCATGGACTCTCAAAGAGGGCCCCTGGCGGGGCAGAGATGGCGGGCGCTGGTGTCCCCCCGGGTCGAAGGTACTACTGTATGGCACGAGCGGCGTGATGAAGATGGACGAGTTCGAGCTCGAGGCCCCGGAAAGCCACCACGGGAAGGTTCAGGAGAACATCATCAAGTTCGTCAATGGGTCATCGACGAGAAGCTGATCAACATCTTCTATATGCACGACACCTCCGTGGGCGTCTACGGCATGAACGCCGAGGGAAAGGAGTCGCCCTGCGGCCCCTATACTGCACTTCTCGGCGGACCTCATCGGAGACCACGAGCCGAGCAGTGCAGCAGTGGCGATGCAAGCCGGTGGGAACGAAGCTCTTCGACGACTGGGAGAGCTCGCCCGAAGTCGCTCCCGGGAGGTTCGGCAAAATAACCTGGACATCCTCGAGGTGTTCCACGCAGGCGCCCTCTCTACAATGGCTCAGCAGAATGGACTAAAGGTCCTGCCGTGTCCGGCAAGATTCTCCGAGGAAGATGGATGGAGTGGCCTAGAGGCCAAACAGCGACGACAACTGCGACAAGCCCTTGGCGAATACAGGCCCAGGCTTGTAGCGATGAGGTTGGAACCCCCCCCGGAGAAAAGAGTCAGCAGAGCCGGAGCCGAATCAGGCAGCCCAGGTCAAAACATCGGTTCGGAACGCCTTGGCATTGGAGGTCGCGGAGACCCAGCTCCACCGTGGGGACAGCTTCCTCCTCGAGGCCCCCGCATCGTCAGGTGTCTGGAAGCTTGATCGAACGAGCCGACTTCTGGACATGCCGGATGTGGCGATGATTCAAGGCGATCTTGGAACTCAGTTCATGACGAATGACCTGGGGATATCGTGTAATCTCATGTCCTCATCGAGGGAGAAGTTCCCGCCTGAGGAGATCTCGCAGGCGGGGGACGAGCACATCAACCTGGTCTCGCCGAGCAACCTCATGTCCAACCTGTCTGGAGAGGTCTTCAAGAGGTCGGAAGCGATGGCTGGGGCCCTCCTTCGTCAGGGCGACTTCTCTCACCAAGCGTGTCGTCGGCTCCTGAAGAGCTTTCCATGGAAAGAGCTGCCTTTGGGAAGAGGGGGCACCTCTCCTTTAGCTCGAAAACGACGCTGCGCCGTGACCCTCGGCCAGTTTACCCATGGGGGCGTCGGGGGCATCACTCGGGCTTCTGGGATGATTCCGGAAGCCACCAGGTATTTCAACCGCTACCTCACCTCTCAGGGGGCAACGCATCCAAGGTCGTCTTTAAAGATTGGCATCAACAGCAGCCTCTCGTACCACCGCGACGTCCACAATGTCGGTCCGAACAGCACCATTGCCCTCGGACAGTTCAGCGGTGGGCAAGTATGGGTGGAAGATCGAGAAGGCACAGAGTGGAGAGAGATCAGCCCCGATCGTTGGGTGGCCGGCAAGCTGCATAAGACGCACCACCGGCTAGTGAGTTTTTCTCCAAAGGACCTCCACCGAGTTGAGCCTCATAGCGGAGAACGATGGAGTCTCACAGGATTCCAGGCGCGCTCCGCCCGCCGACTGACTATGTCAGGGCAGGGGACCTTGGGAGCTTTGGGCTTCAATCTACAGGGGTATGGGGCCACGACGCAGTGCCAGCACCACCGAGACCTGGCCCTACTGGATGCCGCGGTTTTCACTGCCAGTACCCCGATTTGCAGGATTCCGCCCGAAGCAGCCCTTAGCGAAAAGTATAACTTTGTCGAGAATGGGGAGGACACGGATGATGAGCTCCATGACGAAGGCGAGGTGGCTGCCGATGCACGAGGTGAGCGAAGGCCGCGGCTGAAAGTGTCAGAGGAGCAGAAGAGATTGATTCGCAAACTTCACGTCAATACAGGACACCCCCCGATGGAGAGATTCCTGAGGACGATGCGGGCCGCCGGTGCCCTTCCGCATGTCTTGGAGTACATCCGGGACCACTTCAGGTGCGATGACTGTGAAGTCAAGGTGCAGGCAGACTCTCGTCGACGTGCCCAATGCCCTCGCCTGTACTCCTTCAATCGGGTGTTGTCCGTCGACATTATGTACCTGCGCTTCCAAAAGAGGCAGATCCCCATCATGAACATGGTATGCGCCGGCACCAATTACCACGTGGCAGTCCGAGTTCCCAGCCCTAATGGAACCCCGAGCTCTTCGGCAACATGGAAGACCTTCCTCGAGACGTGGGTGAGGTACATCGGGGCTCCAAGTCTGGTGATCTGCGACTCGGGGAACGAGTTCAAAGGAGCGTTTGAGCGAGGCCTAGAACAACTTGGTGTCTTCAACATGTGTGCGCGGCAGAATCGCCTTGGCAAAACGCCAAGTCCGAGCGCCACGGCGGATGGCTCAAACGACGGCTCACCCAGGAGGTGGAGTCAGGCAGGTGCATCTTCGACAGCATGGACGAGCTTGATGAATTCCTGGCTCAGATCACCGCTGCGAAAAATCGCTGGTGGAATCAAGGAGGCCATTCGCCTGTGCAACTAGTATTCGGGGAATTACCCCGGGTGTCAGCAGAGCTGTTGAGCGACGGGCCAGGAGGTCTACAGCCCCTTTCAGACTCCCTCCATGATCCAACAGGGGGAGACGAGGTTGGCATCGAGTTCCGGCGAAGAACGGCCATCCGCGACAGGGCCAGACAGCTCGCGATGGAGAACGACTCCAAGGAAGCCATTCAGAGAGCTATCAAGACCACTACGAGCCCAACGCGTAAGTGGAACCTATAGGCCAATGGGTTTATGTTTTCCGTCGAGCCAAGCCCGGGGACACACTTCATCCTACCTCGCGATGGGTTGGACCAGGACTTGTGGTTATGAACTCACAAGGCATTGTGTGGGTGGCGATGCGGACGAGATTGTGGAGGTGCACATCAGAGCAACTGAGGCCAGCTTTCCCATCAGAGGTTCTTGGGAGCCAGCTGAGCTCTGATCCGGAGCTGGCCAACCTACTGCGCAAGGTCACCTCCAACACTCGAGCTGGGGCGGTTGACGTCGCCCGTGAGGGTCCTCCTCCTGGAAGTGCGGATGAGCAAGCGCCCATTGAGCAGGTCATACCAGAGGGGCTTCCCGTGGACGAGTCACAAGTGTCAAGACGAAGCGACTCCAGCCGGACTCCAGCCTGCCTCCAGGCGAGATGCCCGGAGCCCCAGAGCGATTTCTTCCAGTTCCACCAGACTTGGTAGGTCCACAGGGGGCACCACCTCTGGACGCGGATCAGCGTCCCTACGAAGGCGTTCACTCGGCGACTACCTCCCGCAGATCTTCCGTGGAGGAGCCCGCACGGGAGCCAGAGGCGCCGGGCCCACTGGATCCTATCCCAGACAAATCATCACCCGGCGGCGAAGCGGAAGCACAAGAGCCTCCCCAGAAGATGTCTCGAACTGATGAGGGGACTCGGGCGCCCGGGACACCAATCCATCAGCTGCTTCGAGTGATTAGGTCTCAACGAGACCAGTCGACCCCGAGTGGTTCCTCAGAGGCGGGCCCACGCGAGGCATCACGATCCCCAAGAAGAGAGACCTCCGACTCCAGCCTCCTCTCCTGGTTTCATGTCAATGGCGAGGGCGAGCTCAATCTCCTGGCGAAGCGGAATGACGAGATCTCCCTGAAGGACCTGAGCAAAGCCGAGGCCAAGATGTTCGAGGAGTCGGATGCCAGGCAATCTTGGGTTCTAAGGCCGTGCGGGTGATCTACGGCGCCGAAGCTGAGGCCGCCCGGAAGAAATGGGGGGATCGAATTCTCTCATCCCGCATGGTCCGGCGGAAGAAACCACTTCCAGAGGACAACCAGTGGAAAGCTAAATCGCGGTGGTGTGTCGGTGGTCACACCGATCCCGACACCGGGACGCTGTCCACTTATGCTCCCACGCCTCAAGGAGAGGGCATGATGGCATTCATCCAGACAAGCTTGAACCTGGGGCACTCTTTCGCGTTCACCGACGTGAAGAACGCGTTCTGCCAATCAGATAAGATAGCCCGGGACGCTGGACCGCTCTTCGCGGAGCCCTGTGAGGGCTTGGATCTCCCCAGTGGATCTCTCATCGTCCTGGATGTGCCAGTCTATGGATTGGACGACGCGCCAGCTTGCTGGCGCGCAACTGTCGTCAACTACCTGGTGAAGGAGCTTGGATATGTTCGAAACCTAGTGGAGCCCTGTTGGCTGATGAAGTTTGAGGAGCGCGGGAGTGGCCAGGTCCAGAACGTCTCGCAGATACTCCTTGGGGTCGATGACTTCATTGTGACCGCCCTTCCGAGTCATGAGAACCAAGTCGAGGAAGCGCTCCGGAGAAGGTTTACGTTTGGCAAGTGGGAAAGGGGGGCCGCCGAGTACGCTGGGAGACGAGTCCGCACCTTTCCCAAGGTCCTCATCGACCAAGGCAAGTACATCCGGGAGCAAGTGAGGCCGATACCTCTCGAGAAGCATCGGAAGCAAGACCGCAAGGCTCTCCTGAACGAGGCAGAGTTCCAGCTCCTCAGATCGGCCATCTACAAGGTGAACTGGGTAGCAAAAGAGAGCCGCCCCGAGATGTCAGGATTGGCGTCAATCATGGCGTCAAGGCTCTCAGTGGCGACCATTGAGGACGTGATCACTGTCAACCAATGCATCAATCACCTGCATAACACCGCCGACCGGCCCCTCATCGTCTGGAAGTCCGACCCCAGGGAGATGGCCTTCGTCGTGGTGACAGATGCCGGGGGAATCTCCATCAGAGAAGGAGAAGAGGACGCCGATGGACTGCCAATGGATGCCACGCAAGGAGCCTGGGCAGTTATCGCCACCGAGCACTTGCCCATTGGACGAGAGCGGGTGAAAGGATCCATCTTGGCGTGGCGTTCACTTGTGGCGTTCCAGCAAGAGGAAAGTTTTCTCAAGCTTTGGTGGAGAAGCACAGGCGATGCTCCAGGGGTTGAACGAGGTAGACTGGCTACAGGTAATGGTGCGAGATGCAGTGACCCATGACGTTCAGCTTCGCAACTGGCTCAACAGCCTCTCGCCCCACATGCTGGTGTTGCGAGGCGAGTGCCATCTACATGATCGCCAACAACAATGCTCCGTCACCGATGCGAAATCATTGTTCGACTGCATTCTCAAAGAACACCCTCAAGGGCGACAAGATCGAAAGGCAGCCTTGGAGCTGTCAATAGTGGTCAAAGACCTGCAGGACACACAGTCCATGGTGCGATGGACTCCACACCAGAAGAACATCGTCGACGGACTCACCAAGTCCGACCCCCTCAAGAGCAACGGCGCCATGGAGGACTTCATTCGACAAGGGATGCTATCGCTCGTAGATGTAGCTGAAGAGCTGCAGAACAGAGCCTCTGATGTCCGATTCAGAAGGCGCAGTCACTCCGCCTCCATCGCTCGAAGAGCAGAAGAACAAAGGGAGGCACACATCACGCTTTGGGCAGCCCTTATTGGGGGAACTGTGAAGCTTTTCCTGAGGTGTTAGGTCAGTACATGTCCGCTGCTAACCTCAGAGATGCCGGTAAGCTAAAGAGTGCTGCCAAAGCGTGGGCCGCTGGGGCCTATGGCTCAAGGGACTAACGTCGAGCTGCCGTGCGGACAGAGACAAAACAGCGTCCTTTCGCTTTCATGAGTTCGCTCCAGCTGTGCTTTTCCGGGCACAGGGAACCTTTGGGGTAACGCGGCTCTGGGGTAACATTTGGGGCAAAGCGGCTCTGGGGGAGCATTTGGGGTAACGCGGCTCTGGGGCAACATTTGAAGGTTCTGGGGTAACATTTGGGGCAAAGCGGCTCTGGGGGAACGTTTGGGGTAACGCGGCTCTGGGCGTGTCTCTGGGTATCGCGACTCGGCCCTCGCTGCCGCTCGCCCGGCGCGTCGCCCCGGTGCCGTCGTCTCCGCTGGATCGTGTCGTCGTCTCCACTACGTCCCCGCCGCGGTCGTCGCCACCCCGACGCCCAGCCGACGCCCCCCGGCCGCCACATCGTCGTGCGTGTCGCCGCAGGTCGCCGCAGTCGTTGTCGCCGGCCCTTCGTTGCACCTCGCCCCTGCCGTCGCCCGCTCTCGCGGCTGCCCACTGGGCCGCTTGCCCGCCGTCGTGCGGCTCTCGCCGCTGCGTCGCCGTGTCATCGTGTCGTCATCGTCCGAGCCGAAGCCGACCGTCGAGCGTTCGTGCATCGCCGCCGAGCGCCCGCTCGCCGTCGCCCGTCGTCCTCGTCGTGCGCCCCCCGGTCGCCACTCGGCTGCCCCGCCTGCGAAGGAGAGTGTGTCACCTTCGGCCGGGACCTCATGGCACTGTATCATGTTCACCCCCGCACCGGCATCGCCAAAAGCATCCCAATCATCAAGCTCGCTCATGTCGAAGACTTCGGTGGTGGCGCACCAGGGTGCCTCCTCAAAAGAGAAACTGGGTCCGGTGCTACACGCAAGATTTGACTCTTTTTCGTGAAGCGCCAGCCCTCATAATCAGAACCAGTTTCTGGCAGATCTTTAATGGCCAAGGCATTGCCAGTGCAAGTCTGCAACAGTCATGTCTGATGCAATCACTCTTGAGTGAACCCCCGCGACATGCGAGGCACGTTAAGTGAGCAAGTATTTAAACTGCCCAGACCCCTTTGCGCCGCTCCTGGGTTCGGGATTGTACGCAACGAAAGCTGCCAACGCCGCAGACGGGTCGCTTGGGCACCCAGTCCAAGTTGCCCCAGATCCTGGTGAGCTTGCGGTAGGAGTAGCCCTAGGTGCAGTAGCTGACGTCCGGCCACGGCAGCCCTGCCTCTGAAGGGTCGCAGCTTGAGCAGACCCGTGGCCGGATTTTCCAAGGCCCAGAAGCGAGGCTGCAGCTCGTCGATGATTCGCAAAGCTCGCAGCACCAATCGGTCCCTTTCTTCCAAGCGCCGGGGGCTTCGCATCAAGACCTTGCTTTACTCGGTGCACACCGGGCTGGCCCAGATCATGTCGAAATGCCCTGGAGCAAACTATCTGGGAACGGTCCGCTTTTGGACGCGTCCACGAATCCTCCGGCGGAGCTCAAAGGTCGCAAGGCGCTGGTTGCAATCGAAGTGCGGCAGCTGTGGATCATGGAGCAGCAGTGTGGACTTCTGATGGAAGTCCGCGACATCAAGCTGCAAGACGCCTCGCCCCAAGAGTGTCCGATGTAAGCCGCGCGACGGCCCAAAATTGCAGAAGGAAGACTGCTAGACAGCCTCATAGGAGGTCTTCCGACAATTTTGGCTCATTTTTGCGAAATAACCTCCGGCACGCAGTTCACGCGAATTCGTTTGATGCATGAGCCCTTCCCCGGTTTTTTTTTGCTGAATGACTGGAGCTGCGCGCGTGCAAACTCTGGTCGCTGCAGTTCATTCGAAACCAACCGAAGCGAATCTGGTGCACCTCCTAGACGAATGGTCAGCAAAATGGAAGCATAAGGGGCGAACCAAAGCCATCGGGCCGGGTGCATATGAAAAATATTGCAAATGGCGGCACTTCTGGAATTTCTCGAGCATCGGACTGCGAAGATGCTTGCAGAGCCATCAAACATTTTTTGAAAACGAAGCTTCCGGACAGGACGTGGGCTTCCATTGCGATTCTTTGCAACCCGAAGATGGGGCTCCATCGGGATCTCCTCAACTTGAATGGCCATCCGAACCAATCGATCATACGCGAGAGGCCGAGTTTGGGTTGAAGATGAAGCGCGCCGCTTTCATCAAGTCGAACCGCGCGAAGGACACATGTGGGCATTAGCAACTTACACGCCGCAAGCCTTCAAACGGCTCACAAATGAAAAAACTGCAAGACTTTCATCGCTGGGCTTTCCGCTTCGGTTTTCATCTCCGCGCCTGGAATAGTTCTGGCCGCGCTTGCAGCAAAAGACGCGCCATCGATAAAAGTAACGCACAGAAATGCAACGAGAGGGGCCGCAGTCGGATTTTAGGCGGCGTAGTGACGCGTAGTGACGGCGTGCTGACGCATAGTGACGCGCAGAAAATGCAACGAGAGCGGCTGCAGACGCATTCTAGGCTGCGTAGTGATGCGTAGTGACGCGCAGAAATGCAACGAGAGCGGCTACAGACGCATTTCAGGCTGCGTAGTGACGCATAGTGACGCGTCGAGCATCCAGAGCATCGGCCAGTCTTGAGCCATTCAAGCAGAGGAAATCTTCGACAACATTAATTGGTATCCTTGTGTCTGATCTAGATGAATGCTTTCAGTTAGAGGTTTGCTCGAAAGCTGGATTGGATTGAACTCAGATACTCAGCCAGCCGAGCCACTGCAGGAGAGACCGAGGCAGGGCAGGCACTCTACTTGGTCGTGTGATGTTGTGCGAACATCTTGCTGAGCAATCCGAGCAATGTACGAAGGCTTTCCCGAGCCTTCCAAAGTCCTGACGCCTGTCAGTCGACAAGTCATCACAGTGTCACCGACAGAGCTGTAGTGGTTGTGTTGGTGAAATGCTGTTTCTGCTGCCGTCGCTGCCGTTGCTGCTGTTGTTGTTGCTGCAGCTGCAGCTGTAGTTGATGATGATGCTGCTTGTAGGGGAGGGACAGCAAGCCGAAGTGTTCCAGCATTGTTCCTTGACAGCACACTTTCCATCCCCTGAGCTGTGCCAATTCTGTTTTCCGGCATGGCGGTTGCTCTTGTCCTCGTTTACAACTGGTCATCAGACTAGGTGACTTGACTAGCCGTCATCATCTTCTGTTCATCATATCTTCATCACGAGTGTTATGATGGTAGTCGCAATACAGACACTGATGATGGCCATGATCAGCTTCATCTTTGAACGCACGAGGTCGGCGCGACATGCGACTGCTTCTTAACGTCCTGGAATTGAAGAAAGCCCCGTCAACTGACCAAAGCTTTCAACTCCTAGACCCTTGTCGGAGCTAAAGAGTCAACAACTCCAAGTAGTGAAGCCACAAGAAGAGAAGCTCCTAAAGGACTCCTAGTGCCAGGGCGCATGCACCAGATTTCTCATGCAAGTTGCAAGACTACAACTGGATGAGCGCAAGGAGGAGAAAGCCCGACTTGCTGCGAAGGCGGAGGCGGCCCGCATGCGGCGAACACTTGATGAGGCCCCGCTGTGTTATTACATAGTCATATAATGTGCCGCGGGAGAGTGTGGTTTTGTATGTGGGCGTTTTAGATGCAGTGCAGTGCAGGCGGGATGTGTCGTTTAGAAACAGTGTTAGGGTTTCCGGTTGAGGAACAACTCGGATGATCTGACTTGCACACACCATCTTTAGGACGAGCGCCACGCGTTGTGAACGGCTATACCAGAAGGCCCCATCAGAGAAAATAAGGCCTTGCATCATGCTTGCATCCTGGTTACTAGTCATATTGTTCAATAAAAACGCGCATTATCCAAATAATCGTGAGGCTAACTCCCACAGCTAGGGTTTACGGTAAGTTCCAGCTTTCGGGATTCGCGATGTGGTGCACGCGGAGAGAGGTCCCTCGAAGAGCTGATGAGGAGAAGCAGGAGCCTGGCGCAGTGATTAGAACCCTTTTCTTGAACAGATGTGTTTGTTCCGTTTCCCTGCGATACGTTTGGCGAATTTGGCTCGTTTACGAGTTCGAAATGCGGATGTCAAAGTGGGATGGTTTCTTCCGGGTCCTGTGTCGAGCATTAGCATTGAGCCAAGTCGTTGCAGATGCCGCAGTTTACAGTTCAAACGACTACCCATAGACTCCATAGTAGTTCCCTTTGGGGGTTCATATGTAGGATCCTATAAGGTAATCCCATGAAGGAACTACTATGGAGCCTATGGGTAGGCCCTTAAACCGAACACCTGCATTTTCTGATTCTCTTTGTCAGGAGGCCGCTGCAGCCGAGGAGGTTATACGCGCCTTGGCCGCTCACAGCCTCCATGTGCCATGCGCGATTGCTGCTGCCACTGCCACTACTTCGGGTGTTGTTGCTGTCTGCACTTGTGAGTCACATGCTGGCATCGGGTCATAAGTATTCGTCTGGAAGTCGCAGGCTAGCAAGGCCCGGAGAAGAGGGCCTTGGCTCCCAGCCTTGACATCGGAAAACTTTCTCCATGTCCACATGTTCTGGGGCAAATCTTGACGATGAAAATACCTGACATACTCGTCGTAATTCCCCCCTACAAAGCCATACCGCTCCTTTAATTCGCTCTGGATCACGTGTGATTTACCGGTCCAATCAATGCAATTAGCATCCTTTGCACAAAAACTGCTCCCACTTGGGGCAATGCCGTCAACATGTCGACAAACGTGTCGTCGTTGGGCTCTGCAACTCGCGAAGTACACAAGGGCACCTGTGATGGGGACTTCAAAATCCGACAATATCCGTCTTGAAATCGAGCATTTTTCACAAGTTCGGCGGCTGCACTGCGGCCGCCTGTCCCAGCATCAGCGCGCGATACTGGCGGCGGCCCTCACGCTCAAGCTTGGCCTTGCGCCAAAGCTGACGGAGAAGAACGTCTTCAGCTGCATGATGGGCCTTCCCGCTGCTGTCAGACGGAAAGTGCCTCTGAGACCCGTGCCGTTTGCTGCTGTACAAAAAGTTCAGAAAATGCACCCAGCTGCACGCAATTTTCCATAAAGCGAGCTTTGTGAAGGTGGACGCAAATAAAAACTTTCTGCATCACACCCAACACAGCACTGCAGCAACTCATAATCATGGTTGGTGGCGTGAATTGCAAGGGAACGTTTGCCCGCCCCGGGTTTTTTTGCCCTTGCTCCTCCCCGAGGCTGCCTTCTCAGCAACTCTGAGGGGACTCAGGCCCCTTGCCCGACGTGCCCCTTTTTCCTTTGTCCTTTCCTTTCTTGCCCTTGCCTTTGGTGGACTCGGTCCACTGAGCACGAGCTCTCTCCTTGCGCTTGTGCTCGCTCTGACTGTATGTTGAAGCTTCTGTGACCAGCCAGGAAGGCGCGATGTCACTGGCGAACGAGGACGGCTTCACTGCCAACATCGATTGAGCCACATCCTTGTCACCCGTCCTCTTCTCGTGAATCCAAAAAGCCAATCTCCTGAATGCGATTTCGCAAGTATCGCACTGCCCAATCATGCTGAGTACTTGAGCTGGTGAGCCCGTGTCCTTGACTTTGAAATCCACCAGGACGCAAGATTGAACAGCTCCACGTACCGGGGATGCTGTCTTTGGTCCACCGAAAACATACTGTTTATCCAATCCCGAACGCAACGTACGCCAGCTGATTTCATCGACGTGTAAATTTCTGGTCCAGCTCGCTTCAGATCTGGTGGAAGCGCAGCATCCCACGGTTCGCGCCTTCCAACTTCGGCCCAGAACGACCTCGCCCAAGTCGGCTGCAGGCTCGTTTTCCCATGCCACAAAACCAATAATTCCTTATGGACTTGGCTTGGTGTTGCGCTTGAGTGCCCTCTGTAAGAGGAGCGTAGTGAGGTGGTGGGTCTGGCATTGACTGCTCGGCGGACTGTTTCAGGCTAGTGGGGACGTGAATCAACATCAACTCCTCCAGCCGACTGCGCTCTTCCTGCCCTCCGGGCACTTCGTCCAGCGAGGTGAGCACAAAATCATCGGGCCGCACTTTTTCCACACGCGCGCCACCTGCAAGAGTGACGGTCGCATCCACCGACAAGACTCCTGTCACAACTCCGAAGCTATTCTTCATGGCAGACACTGGTGGACATTTGTTGAATCTCACCAGCGAACCCAATGCTGGGAACAGTATCACGGGAGAGTCATCAGCTGACTTGGTAGGTGCTGTCTTCTCAAGCAAAACATGGCTGGCATCTCTCACCCAGAATGGTGATGTGGGGTAGGTTGCAGGCCAGGGGGCCGTTCACTGCCGGGTAAGTCCACCGTCCTGTGATGTTCGTCAAAGTGCGACGACCGGACATGGGCAAGACCCATAGGAGCATACCGATGAGCGCGGCTCCTATCCAGGCCGCGCAAGCGAAGTGCCACCGTGCAAGCCAGTGTTCACGGGTCGCTCCTTGGCATCTGTCCAGCAACGATGCAACAACCTCCTCCCATGCATCATTCTCTGCCTCCATCATGAATGGAAACCGCTGCGCTGATCAATACCTCCCACATTAAACCATTCCTGACCTCAGAACTCGCGTCCGAAAGCGCTTGTAGCTGGAACAATTGTTCAGCAACTGCCAACAAACCCTTCACCAAAGCTGCTTGTTCATCTTCCAGATTGTTTGGTCTTCGCCCGAGCTGTGACCGCACCGACCGTACCCATGCATCCAGCACGGCATCCGGCCAATCCCAGCACAGCTCGTGCTGCTCGAAAAGAGTTCGGTGGCCATTGCGGGTACCCGCCCCTACTTTCATCATTTGAAGCGAAAGACGCCCCTAACGGGGAACATCTCCCGCACTAAAAGTTTGCGGCCGCACCCTCACTTGCGATCACTTTGATCAAGGAACAGCCCTCCCATTGTAGCTCGCTTTAGGGCAACTCACAACATAAAAGACCGCGCACTGCGTTCACTAGACAATTCTTTGTTGCAGAAAACCTCTGTTTTGTGGACTGCTGGACTGCTTTCAGGAGCTGGACCTCTATCGCTTGAGGAACCAGCCTCTTGGCCACATGAAGGCATGAGGAGCGAGGAGCGAAGCCATGATCCGAAGTCCCAGGTTCCGTGCCCAGGTTGCAGCCACCTCTGCGCCGGTCTTCGATGACTTGGAGGAGGCAGGTCTGGGGGGGTTTGGCTTGGAGCCGTCGTATCGGCACCTCGCAGGCAGAGCCGGCGCCACCGCCGCCGCCTCCCCCGCTTCCTCCCTGCCGCCACACAGATGCCCCCAGAGAAGGAGCCACGGCAGTGCACGGCTTGAGGTGTCATTCCACTTCATGAGATCGCCGCCAGGAGAAGAAAGCCATGCAGAAAGCGATGCTTAAGTCCATGAGCAAGCATTCATGTTGTTGCTTCATGTGTGGCATGTGCAGCTGTGTTTGTGGATGAAGCAAGTTCTCGCTTTCAGAGCCTGTTCAAAAAATCGAACATGTCCACGCATAGATCAGCTGCACCATTGATAATTGCAAAGTAGGTCCATCACATGAAGTTTTTCAATGTAAACCTTGTGTGCGACGTTTTCGTTGGCTGGAAAGCAAGCTGTGCAACACAGCTGTTAGCTCTTGATCATTGAATCGTGGGATGATTTTATATTGGAGCCTGATTAACGTAATTGCTGCTGCTACTACTGCTGCTACTCCTCCTCCTCCTACTACTACTACTACTACTACTACTACTACTACTGCTACGACGACTACGACGACGACGACGACGACTACTACTACTACTACTACGACGACGACTACTACTACTACTGCTACTGCTACTACTACTTTGACAAAAACTACTACTACTACTACTACTACTACTGTTTTCCTTACTATGCAGGGCATTGCACCAGAACCTAGAGGACCCCATGCCAATGCCGGCTAGCAGGCTGGCTTTCAAAAGCGCCCTCAACATCCTTCGGATTTCGTGGGCTAAAACGCCGTAAAGCCGAGCTTTGTCCTCGTTGAGCGTCGCCATGGGATTGGGTACCGTGCCCGGAGTAATGATGTATGTGGCTCAACTGCAAGGGGCTTGCAGCCAAAAACTCGGGCGGGGCATTCCGCATCATGGGTCTGCTTGTTCAAGAGCTCCAAGGTAACATGCTCGAGCTTGATGCTCATAGCCAACAAGGTGGGCGGACCCGTTGCGCATACCATAAAATACTATTATACGAGTATGGTATGTTATTGTAGTATATTCATATTGCGACGGATGCTTGCATATTGCTGTCTGCGAGGTGGCGCTTACGGTGATTCCGCTGCCAGGCCTGGTGTTTGCGACGCAACTACTGTTCGCAGTACGGGCCTTAGATGATGCCACTGAAGATCGTGTGGAAGTGTCGTTGATGAGATGGTTGTCGAGATTCCGCTTACGTCGATAATGCAATTTCTGGCAGTGAACGTCGTTTCACTATGGGTCGCTAAATTTAGGTACAAGCGCGAATTCAACAGCTGTTGGTGTTTGGATTCAGACCCCGGATTGCATCCCAAATGCAACATGTTGGTCGCACTTGGAACCAGCATGGGGTGCATCGTTGACGGCCACAGACCATCCCTAGATTTCGCAACTTGCACATCTCGAAAGACACACTTTCGTGGGCCAAAAGCCGTGCCAGAGCTCAGTTGATGCATGAGATGCCATTCCACGAACACTTAGTAGTATAATGATTCTAGTCTTTGGATTATTATAGTGTGATTATCATAGTACTTGTATTTTTAGTGTTATGATTATCATTATTGTTATTATTTCAGTATTACTATATTTGGTATATTATTATTTGTATTATGCTTTATTATTAGTATCACAGTATCAGTACCACTACAATTATTTTAGTATTCGTATTGTTGATACGTGAGATGCCGTTCCATCTTTGTTATAATATTCTGATTATTACTGTAGTAGTATGCTCGTCTGAGTTGTCTATGATCAAAGCGCGCGTCAGCACACCTGACCCGCACCACTGTTTTCCGAAGGGGACAGCTTCAAGTAGTTTCATTACCCTACTATTATTTGTGAAGAGACCTCGGTACCTATTGCAATGTCATTATCAGGCGTATGGAGTGCCTTTGGCTTCCATACAATGTAGCTATGAGATGTGAACTGAGACATGGTGGGAAGCCACGTGCTACCCCATGATCTATCCAACTCCGGCGAATGTTTGGCTCAAGTCCAAACCCCGAAGCTCAAACATCTCAGGGCAAAGATCAGCATAGGTTCACTTGCATTCCAGTTGCCAACCATTGTGTGTTGCCCCTCTGCACAGACACTTCGCCTACCAGTGTGCGGAGAGCAAGAGGAGTGGACCGAGGTTGCCTGCATAGGGAAAGACAGTCATTATCCAATCGTGGGCTACAACCATTGAATCATACAGCTCGGTGAGGTGTGCAATTATACAGAACATCAAGACCAAACCCTCACGCAGGTTATCAGCCGTAGGCTCTGCCTACACAAGGATTTTGACATCGTGACAACACACCAACAATGACATCTGGATCAAGTGCAGATACGACAATGACTTTTGGTGGTGATATGGCAATGCCAGCAGTCGCGGACTCGACTGTTGACGAAGCAACAACTATTTCTGTGGACTCATCGACCACAGAAGAAACAAGGAAGGTAAAGCCATCGGAGTCATCAACAAGTGTCAATCAGAGAGCAAGAGCCAGGTCGTTACCGAGAACGTTGTCTTCGCCAAGATCTACGTCAACTGGATCAAGGCCCAAGCCGCTCGAGAGACGCCCGTCGAAGACGGAAAAGTCGAGATCGAAATCTTCATCCCGAAGTTCGTCGCGGAAATCAACCAAGAAACCGTCCGAGTCTTCGCCACCTTTGGTGAGAAGACAAACGATTGACTCGGATCCCGTGCCTTCGGCTAGGAATTTACATGACAATGCAGACGCAATGTTGGAGAGGGCAATCCTATCCCAACAGCATGGTGGAAATCGCGGCAAACTTCAGGTGCTGAACCTCGTCAGTCAAACACACCATACGGCACAAGCAGCCGGGGAACATCGTGTGCACTATATGCTGAAGAAGATGAGAAAAGCTCATGAACGTGAAGTACGACAGCATGAGGAGAACTTGGCCGCGATGAACTTGCAGGTGAGGCAAATGGTACAATCGCTGGAATTCCATGAACAAGAAGATCGAGGATCAACTATGAGGATTGAAGAACTCGAACGGCAACGAAATTTACTGTCAGACGCAGTTGGACATGTCGACGACATCAAGAGACTACCGAAGAATACGTTCCTGCAATGAGAGGTGTTGAAGAAGCGAGTTCTGCTCAACATCATCGTGATGAGCTGACAACAGAACTGTTGCATCAGGAATTGGGTGAAATACGCAACGAGGCGTCACAGAGTTTCGCAAATCTGGAACAGCAAGCTCAAAGCGGTGAACACACCATGGCCATGCAGTACCAGAAGCTGACGGATACTCTACATGAAAAAGCTCATGAAGCCTTGAAGTACAGGATGGCATCTTCAAGCAGGGAATCTGAATTGGCAGCGATGCGAGAGACGATCGAGATGATCAAGGGGGAGGAACGTATGGCTAAAGAAGAGGCGAACAGCACCATCCTCGCGGCAGAATCTGGGGCTTTTGCTCTACAGAACAAGTTGAACAGAGAGGAGATCGCCAAACATGAAGCCAACGTGAAGATGGAACAGGCTGAGTTTCATGCTCAACAGGCTTTGGAACGTGAGCGACCCGTCACCGCTTTGCACAGTGAACTGGGTGAGCTACGTCTTCGACTTAAACAGCAAGAAGAATTCCAATCGCGAAGTCAACAAGACTGGAAGCTCGAACTTGAAGCTGAACGCCTGAGGAATCAACAACATTCCCAAAGATCGTCGAGGGCACCGTTCTGAGACGGGATGGGAGTACGTGAGTAGCCAAGTTAGTAGTCAGAAAGGGTTATCAGTTCCAGTAGTGAATGATGTGCGATCCCCTGACATTGGTTCTCAAACACAACGTAGTCCTGCTAACAGAGACAAAGCCATCACCGAAACTTGCTTCGCAGTATCACCTATCGTGCAAGATGTGAACATGGGTCAACCAAGCCCACTGTTCCCATCAAGCACGGTACCAGCCTCAAGTACATCTCTGACTGCAGCAGAAGTATATACGAAGCAATCAACTTCGCGAACTTCTCAGAACGCGTGGCATGCAGGGAGTATCGTCATCATCAGCCAGCGTTCCTCAACAATTCAATGCGTTCACTGGACAATCCAACAAGAACATCTTTGTGGAGGAAGACGATGACGGCAAGACGCAAAAGCTGATTGCGCATTTGGTCGAACAAGATGTTAGAAGATTGGACGAAGTCGGACGGCAGGACAAGTCTGTATCCGGGGCGGTGCAGGTGGCGCCTCTGGCGAACTCTGCTCCTTCTTCATCTTCAGGCATGAATGGTCATGTGGACAGGATCGATGCAGATTACTTTGCCCAAATGACCAAACTTCGGCGTGAACTACGTGAAGCAAATTTGACTGAGGCTCAAGAGGCGGTAGAAGAGTACACCCGGACATATCTTGCTGAGATGGAGTTGCTTTCTGTGTCGAATCCTGAGGCTGCGAATAAGCGTCAGCGAGTTGCAGCAGTGGGGCAGGAGGGAGGTACAGATAAGGGCAAAGGAAACAAGGGTGGTAAGGATAGCGAGAATGCTCAACCATCCGCTGCTGGAGCAGGGCGAGGCGGAAAGGATGCACGCAAGGTGTGCCCTGCCTGGGGCAGAGATGCAGGTTGTCCTCAGGGTAAGATGTGTTCTCTGGCCCATGCGCCGGATAAGCAAGGCAAATGCTGGGTGCGCGGAGGTGCACATCACAAACATGAATGCAAGGCCCCAGGTGGAGGTAAGGCGCCCAAGAGTGACACTGGACAGGTTGATGCTGGTCAGGATGGAGCCTGTAAGGGGAAGGATGGAAAAGGAAAGGGAGGTGGAAGTAAGGGCAATCCGAAGTCTGCATCAGTTCCAGCACAGAAGGGGGGTCAGAAGGGAGCAGGTGGCCAGAGTGGAATCTCGGAAGCAGCGATCCGAGAGGCAGCGCAGATTCTTCAAAGCCTTAGATTGCCTTCGGTGCAGTGCGATGTAGAGGCTGCTGCAGAAATCCTTGCCCGGACTGGTGATCATAGCCGTAGAGGACTGATAGACGGAGGAGCCACTGCGTGCCTACGAACGGCGATTGGCGATGAACGAATGCTGCCGACCATTCCGGTCAAACTGGCTTGCGGGAGCTGTGACTTGCGTATAAACCAATTTGGAACGTTGTTGAGCGACGCTGCAGTTTCCCCTACCCTTTCAGTGAAGGCCTTCTTGAAGCTTGGTTACAGGATAGATTGGGATGCTTCGCGGTGCAGGGTGTATCATCCAAAGTTTGGGGATCTTGAGGTTGACACTACATCAGGCTGCCCAGAGGTGGATGAAAGTGTTGCGCTTGAGCTGATAGAGCAGTATGAACTGTATGTGGGCCAGCATGACTTGCGTAGCGCGCGTCTCAAGTGCATTATCGAGGACCTGAGGACCAAGGGGACCAAGGAGTTGGTTGATATGATGAATGGAGGTGATGCACAGGCAGATGCGGCTTTCAGCGTGTGTCTGAGCAGGACATTCCCAGAGGTAAGTGCAGAGGTGCTTGAGCAATGTGTGGTTACACTTCAGGACGGCACCGATAGTCCCCATGCGTGGAATCGAAGGACTCGTCGAAGCTGTGCTAAGTCTCAGGGATTGGTGATCCATGCGTTTTGTGGCAAGGCGAGGAAGATGTTTGAGCCAGTGTCACATCGATGGGGTTTGGCTCACTTGACCGTTGAGGACTCCAGAGACCTGTTGTGTGATAGCACATACCGCTACTTGCTTCGACAGGCCTGTGAAGGAAGGATTCGAGGGATCATTGGGGGTCCGTCAAGTCGTACCTTCTCGGCAGCAAGGAGTTTGTTTCAGCGCACAGGTCAGGGCCCACGTCCAATTAGATTGCCGGGGGAGAGCATTGGTGGATACGGCGTTCATGTCAAGAACGTGCCCAGAGGAATGTTGACGATGTCTTGATTTTGAGGTTCTTTACAATCATCCTTGTTGCATTCGAGACCAATAGGGTGCGGGGGGTTTCGGACCCTGCTTGCCTTGTGGAGCATCCTTGTTCAGAGAGTGAAGTTGGAACGCAGCAAGATGATTGGTGCGACGATGGTCTATAGTGTCGTTGCCATGTGGAGCACTCCGGAGTGGCACGTGGTGGAGCAGCGATCTGGCATGTGTTGTGTGAGGTTCTTTCAAGGTTCAATGGGACACAGGAAGCGCAGACCGACCTGTTTGGGTACAAATCTGGAACCAGACCCAGTGCTGCTTGAGTGCGGAGTTCCTGCAGAGGGCCTTGCCTATGTTCCAGGTTGGGATTTCGGAGTTACTACGCAACTCTGGACAGAGTGGGCCCCGGGACTGGCTCAGGCTATGAGTGGAATGCTGCATCGTGCTTTTGCCTGCATGAGGCATGAGTCAACTGGTAGCACTGGCCTTCGGAAGATTGATCCTGGCTTCCTGCGTCATCTGCAACAGAATCATACGCCTTACAGGAATGATTGCAGGACGTGCTTGAAAGGGTCAGCTAGGAGAAAGCAGCACAGGAGGGTGCTGACTCCGCAGTCGTGGTGCCTTTCGGTTGATACCGCAGGCCCCGCAGGCCCCTTCGTGAAGGGGAGAGACGAGCACACTTCAAAGGCACGCTATCTGACTGTTGGAGTCCTGTCTGTGCCAATTCTAGCAGTGGATGGAAAGGGTCTGGATGAGCCTTGTGATGCGGACCCAGGGCCTCATATGTGTGAGGGTGGAGTTATCGATGATGTAGAGTGGCTTGCAGATGCCTTGGCTGCCGCCGATGATCATGATCCGGAGTTGTCTGCCAAGGAACTGAGTGATGCCAGGGACTCCTGGAATGAATGGGATCGGTTGATTAAGTCTAGCAGGGAAGACTGGATGAACGAAGCGCAGGCAGAGTGCTTGCCAAAGGTTGAGATAGTGGATTTTGTGTACGTTGAGGCGATCGAGCGTAAGACTCATGGCGAGGTTCTTACAGCCATTGGTCGGATGCATGCCCGCGCTAAGGCCGAAGGCTTTGATGTCAGAAGGCTTCACACCGACAGAGGCCGAGAGTACAACAATAAGTCGCTTCGCGATTGGTGCGCCAGACATGCCGTGCACAAAAAACCCTAGCAGTTTTGCGGAGGAGCACCATTGCAACGGCAGAGCTGAGGGGGCAATCATGCGGATTAAGAACAAAACCAAGGTGATTCTTGAAGAAAGCGGCCCAGTGAAAACAGACTGGCCCATGGCAGCCAAGCTTGCAGCACATGAACTTAAGAATGAAGCGAGACGCAGGCTCAAGATAGAGCTGTTCAGGAGTCCCTCCCATACGATACCTGTGTTCAAGTGATTAGCCGAAGCTGGAAACGGGAGACCTGGCAGACTACAACAGCGTATGTGAAGTGCCTTTCTGCGGACATGTCTCGTGGATGGGTTGTAGCCACAGAGGACGGGAAGCTGTTTACTACAGGAAAGTTGTTCCCATCTGCGGATCAAGGCAAGGTGTCGTTCAGCAGCACCGGTGCAGCTGTAGACCTAGATGCCCCAGATTATAGGATTAGGGGAAAGTCGTCACTTAGGCAACTTCAGGTTCCGGAGCATGTTGAAACGCCTCATGAGGTTGATAGGCTTGCAAAAGGGCTGTTTGAACAAGAGGCTTTCAAACCGAAGGACCTTGCAGAGCTTGCGGTTGCACTTTCCCAGTTGTCCCAAGGTAGCGGTCGCACGGTGAAACGCAGGCCAGAGGAGCAGTCTAAGGCAGTTCGGACCTGTAACTTTCTGTCAGGTGCCTTCTCATACGGAGGTATGACAGGAGTCAAAAGTAATATTCGAGACCACCCATCGGTCAGGAGGTATCTGACGGCTTACTTGAGCAGACGCACAGATGGACTGTACGCAGGAGTGGGTTTGATTTTGAATACCGAGCATGAGCTGCATCGAGACGTGCGCAATCAGAAGGGTGTGTCCAATCAGGTCTTGCCGGTTGTAACGTCCGGGGGAGGGCTATGTGGATTCATCAAGATGACCCGAGTTGCCCCGAGAGCCAAGCCGACGTGCCTGAGGCCAGCATCCGGGAGACGCCACAGGGAAGATCGGTTGTGGGCAGGTTTGATGTGTACAAGGTGCATCAGGCAATGCGTTTTCGGCCTGAACTTGTGGCATGAGTCAGTTGCTGCCTGCTGCGAACGGACAGCAGCTTTTGTTGGTTGGGTACACACCTAGGAGTTTGCACAAGTTGCAGTCTTCAGATCGCCAGCTGTTGTGGCATGCAGACCGGGTTTACCTTGCTCCCAGCTTGTAAGGATGAGTTTTGGGGGTATAGTCAGAAGGCGCAAGTGTTGACCCGATATCATCCTGTTCCCCGGCGACAAACGTTTGCCCCGTCACCAAGGGAATGGCTGCCTGTTGACAGACGGTGCATTGGGGAGGTTAGATACTGCGTGCAACAGTTTGCGAACGGTGAACCTGTTCGTACCACTCACATGTGGAAGGGAGGCCGTGGTAAGGCGTCGAAACAGGCTTGGACTGGATCTTCTTCCTTCAAACTTTGTGTACCCGATCCCAGTGCTGACATCGGGGGGGGTGTTCTGACAGTTTGAAAATTTCGAGGCTTTCCAGTAATGATGATGCAATTCAAGGTGTTGTCCAAGAAGAGGTTGAGTATCTTGAAATGCAACAGGCAGGTTCGCAGGTCCCGCAATCAACTTGCAATCAGGTGCCACACGCAGGTTCGCAGGTCCCGCAATCAACGTGCAATCAGGTGCCACACGCAGGTTCGCAGGTCCCGTAATCAAGTTGCAATCAGGTGCCACACGCAGGTTCGCAGGTCATCAAGTTGCAATCAGGTGCCACACGCAGGATCGCAGGTCCCGCAATCAACTTGCAATCAGGTGCCACACGCAGGTCCCGCAATCAACTTGCAATCAGGTGCCACACGCAGGTCCCGCAATCAAGTTGCAATCAGGTGCCACACGCAGGTTCGCAGGTCCCGCAATCAAGTTGCAATCAGGTGTCACACGCAGGTTTGCAGGTCGCGCAATCAAGGTGCAATCAGGTGCCACACGCAGGTTCGCAGGTCCAGAGTGCAGCTCACTGTCAGTCACCAGGTGTAGACGAGTGTGGGGGTCCTAGATTGAATAGCTTGCAAGTTGGGTACAGCAGGAACCTTCTGGAGTGCAAGGGGGTTGAACCAGATATGTGTGAGACTAAGAAAGTTACCGTATGCGATGAGTTTCCCAGCTGTTGTCCAAGGGCAGTTGCATGGAGGTGCGTGTCTCTTGAACTGCAAAGGCTGCAGAAGCTACTCCAGGATACCGGGAGTGATGGGACCTCTGCCGGAGGGTTTAGAGTTCCGTGGCAGCTTCGCAGTCTGAACCCGTGTAGTTCAATGAGCCTGGGCGAAGAGGAGTGTTTTGAGTTGCATGTGGTCAGTTGGCCGATTGTTGCGAATATCTCAGACGCTTTGGACTGCGTTGCAAAGCAGCGCCGTGAGGTTCAGGAGCTTCTTCAGGCAGCGGAGGAGATTGGAGACCAGGTTGAGTCTGCAAGTGACGGAGTTTGCTGGAAGACTCTTGACCCTCTTGAGTGTGAAGAGAAGGAACTCCGCAGGATCGAGGGTCAGTTGCTGGATTCTGCAAGTCCTGTGATTCTGAGAAGTCTGTCAGTTGCTGAAGACCTTGGGTCGGACGGACATGTTGATGGGTTGAAGGGTGAACCGAAAGATGTTGTTGGACCGGATGACGACGATCCTCCACCTCTCCAATCCAAGATTGTGGGGCAAGACCAGGTCAGACGAGACGCAGAGTGCACAAGCCGACTGGTCGTCGGAAAGCCAGAGTGGTGGGGTGTGGCAATTCTGCACTGGTGGGGATGAAGTGCAGCGCGCTGATCTCTATGCCTCTGCTGCGGGAGCCCGAGGCTCTTAGGATGGTGATCAGACGGATCACTCTGGAAAGTGACTGGTGTGTTGGCACAGTCGATGTGCGAACGGCATTTTTGCAAGCGCCACTACTTGAGAGTCGTCGCAATGGAAAGAGCCTGGTCACGATAGTCAAGGTGCCAACCATACTGCGAGATACCGGGATAACCCAGTGTCGCTACTGGCGTGTCAAGAAGGCTTTGTACGGGCTGGCCTCAGCTCCAAAGTCCTGGAGCAACCACAGAGACCGGGTGCTTACGGACATGAAGATTCCTTGTGGGAGTGGTCATCTGAGGCTGGTGAAGATGCCAGAAGACACCAATCTATGGCAGGTGGTTGAGTATCCTGGGAATGGTGTGTCTCCGGATGTCCAAGATCAGGGAGGGACTGTTGTTGGGCGAAAGGTTGGGGTGATGGCTTTGTATGTGGATGATATCCTGGTGGGAGCTCCAAGAATTATTGCAGAAGCCCTCATAGCTGGTTTGCAGAAGCAGTGGGAACTGTCAGCTCCAGAGTGGCTGAGTGAACCGGGTGACTACCTCAAGTATGCAGGATTTGAGCTTGAGAAGACCTCGCAAGGAATACGCCTGCGTCAGGAGAGTTACATCAAGGACTTGCTGGAGCAGCAGGCAAGTGAGGTACCTGGTGAAGAATCGACACCTGCTGTAAAGGTCTATGTCTGTGAAGAACCTGCTACCGAGAGCGAGCGACAGATGCTGATCAAACGTGCTCAGGCTTTAATTGGACAGTTGCTGTGGCTTTCAGGTCGAACCAGACCGGACCTTGCCTATGGAGTGAGCATGGCAGCTCAGAAGATAGCGTCAAATCCTGCAGAGGCTGTTGCTAAGGCTGAGCATTTGGTGAGGTACCTCAGGTCGTCTCAGGGCATGAGTCTTCACTATAAGACGGTTGTTGGAGGATGTGGCCGTTGGAATCAGCTCCGCCACCAGCAAAACCCCTTTGACTTTGGAGGTGTACACTGATGCCTCGTTCGCGGCAGATGAGCAGTGCAGGAGCTTTGGTTCGGTTCAGTTGTTTTGGGGAGGTGCTCTGATTATGTGGACTGCAGCAAGACAGACACTGATCGCTGCGCATACAGCTGAGAGTGAGCTCTATTCTTTGGCAGAGGGTCATCTTATGGGCAAGGCTTTGAGACCTACAGTGGCGGCCCTGATGAACATCGAAGAATGCAATGTGACTGGACGGCTGTACTGCGACAACTCGGCTGCTGTTCAGTTGTGCACGTTGGAAGCGGGCTCGTGGAGGACACGACACCTTCGTTTGAGGGGCACAATTATTAGGCAAAACTTGGTCGATGAAGTGTGGTCCTTGTCTCATCTGGATGGTGTTTACATGCCTGCTGACTTGGGAACGAAGCCTGGGGCCAGCGAGACTGGAGGACTTGATCAAGTTATGCGACTTGTTGAATCCCCATGTTGAGCAGAGTGATCATGCCCCAAGGCCTAGCGTTGCAGTCCTTCGGACAAGTCCCTCAGGGTTCACTTCAACGTTGTTGTCTATGCTGATTCTTGCTCAGGCAGCAGAGTCTAAGGCTTGGCAGTTAAAGTCAGAAGAAGACGTTGGGAAGACTTTGGTGTTGGGATTTGTCTTGGGTTTCGGAATTGGATTTGGCATGTGGGTGGCGAGCAGGGTTTGTGGAGCACTGGATCGATGTGTCAGACGGCAAAGGGGGATGAGTTGTGGACCACGTGTTACCCAGCCGCCACCAGATCCTGAGAGGCCACAAGCAATACCTTCCGAGCCCAGTCAGGTTCCAGACGAATCTCGTCCATCCGATGATCAAAGGGAGAGGGTTGATTCGGAGGAGGTTCTGATACCTTCGATTGGGGGTTCCAGGAGGCTACGTATGATGATATGCGTGAGGCCTACTATGCTGACATCCGTCAGAGATGCTTAGACCCAGTATAGGACACCCAGGTGCATTCCTAGGCTCTCCCCGTGCACCTACTGTGGCGCCTCCGCCCGATCTTGCTATGATGTACATTGATGATGTAGCACCACTTGTATTGCTGGAGCCACATGTGTATCAACTTGATGGAACCGGTGAAGACAATGTGGAAGCTGAGTCCGACAGCTCAGAGGATTGTGAGTCACTGGCGTGGAGCGGTGGAAGCACTACAACTGGGGGAGTAAGGCGTTAGTCCTCAGTACTGGGAGTCAAGGAGGTGGGTTGAGGATGCTGAGTGCCAGTGTTGCTGTTCTTCCTACCGTCGCAAGGGGAGCCGCCCCAGAGGAGAGCGAGGAAAGCCAAGGAGCCTGGGAACTTCGGGTTGTTCTTGGGTTGATAGTAGCAGTTAGCGTGGCGGTTGAGGTTCTTGGAGGACGGTTGTGTTGGAAACCTTCTAGAGAGTCGAGGAGTTGTAACCAGCACAAGGTCGATGATCGGGGGTTGGATGATACCTTTCCAGTGACGCAGACTCCCAAGCAAGACCGAAGCAAAAAGGATCACTTGTCTTCACCAGTGATTAATATCACTGTCACAGGGAGTGTTGCCGAAGCAAGTTGGAGGACATTGGATGCAGCAACGTCTTCTGAGGTTGTCGGTTGCGCAGGTCGTGCTGGACCCAGAGTAAGGAGTCAGGGAGCCTCAGCGAGAGAAACCTTAGGAATAGGACCTGTTGGAACCCGTGTGGAGGACTCAAGCCGAGTAAACCCTAGAGGTTTAGGACCTGTGGGAACCCGTGTGGAGGACTCAAGCCGAGTAAACCCTAGAGGTTTAGGCCTGTGGTAACCCGGGTGGAGGACTCGAGCCGAGTAGACCCTAGAGGTTCAGGACCTGTGGTAACCCGTGTGGAGGACCCGAGCCAAGCAGACCTTAAGGGTTTTGGACCTGTGGTGACCCGTGTGAAGGATCGAATGACCGTAGATGCTGATAGATCAGGAATTCTGGGTTCTAGAAGTGAGAGTCCACCAAAACCCAGCACAGATAGGCTGACGTCTCTGGAACTCAGAGCAATGCGAGTACTTGAGACTGATGTGGAGTACTCTGGTGCAGGAAGCGCAAGTGCAGCAGCAGTGCCAACTACCCAAGGCCCTAGTGAACCAAATCGGTTTGGAGCACTGAGGCAGAGAAGGACCCGCGGTGAGACAGGGGTCAGGAGCGTCAAAGCCTCTGCTGAAGTGAAGGCCGAAACCCAGGTATCCCAAGGCTTGCTATCAGGAGGTTTGGGAGAAGGACATCCTGATGGGAACAGGGATGCTGTGTATCGCAGCGATGGAGGATGCGCAGGACCTGAAAGACAGCAGACAGGGGTCCCATTGGATCGTTTCAGTAGACCATTCTGAGTAGTCGGGGACATGACGTGCAGCCATTTGTTTACCTGACAACAAACGGTTCATTCCTGCACAGTGGGACAGCTTGCAGGGGGATGCAGTTCGCCAGTTCCCCGATCCAACGCAGCCTGTGCAGATTCTGTTTCAAGTCCTCGGGACTTCCGCCAAGGAGAGATGACAAAGGTAAGGATCTCGTCGTTGCCTTTACGAAGTCTGGGCATTATGTGCATGCGACCGAGAGTTGCCAGTGCTTGGATTCTCGAGAGGAGGTGATGTACCGGACCCTCTGCAAATGCTGCAAATGGGGTGTGTGAGAATGGTGGAAGCGGTGTGTTCTCTAAGGGGCATGCGTTTGAATGGACCCACCATTGGGGGAGTGAGCATGCTGTCGAACGCACCACTGGAGATCATGAATGCACGGGAAGCTGGCCTTCATTTGCAGCAGCCGGCCGAGCTCAGGAGACGACAAGGCCTTGTTTGATTCCATCAAAGAGCTCATAGGATCAGAGGTGCCGGTGGAGCAGCAGTGCGGCGACTTTTGTATGAAGCGCACTTCCATGCGTTGGTGGATCTGGAGGCGTGGGCGGGCCTCCCGGACCGGAGAGTCCAGCCCGAGGGAAATGCCTTTAGCCGAGCGCCTCGCCCGTGCCATTTTGGCTAAAGGGTCTAGGGGTACGGGGCTGTACGCCCGGGTAAGTCAGATGCACTACAATTCTGAGGATAGTAGATACTCTAAGTTGTACAGCTCAGGTAGGCATCGTCTTTGATCGTACCGTGGTGTTCGGTGCTCGCAGAAAAAGGTGGTTCGATTGAGTCTCTGATCTTTGCTCTTTCCTGTTCATCACGGATGAACAATTATACCTATTATTCGTCTTGTTCTTCTTATTTTTATTATTGCATTATTCTGATTACCATGATAGTTTTCTTACTGTTATAGTAACGTATCATTGTTATTATCGTTTTGTCATTATTAATCCGTTAGTGTTGCTATTTCTGTTATTAGCATATTATTATTCTTATTATGATTATTATAGTAGTATTGTTATAGGGCTCGTATGATTATTTTATTATCAGCATCATCCTTGCATCATGATTATTACAGTAGTATTTTGTCTTTTCATTTTCCTTATTTCTATTATTACAGTAATATTATTAATATGGTTACCAGTATAGTAGTACTATATTGTAGTATTGTCGTATTCCTGCTTCCACTGAAGGCATGAATTAGATTGTCCCACACGAGGGTCAAAATCAGGAAGGGTGCAAGCTTGCGCATTTCCGTTTGTGGCTTTGGTAGACGCAATTCCATACCAGGTTGCCTTCATACAGGCTTGCAGTGCCGTGGGCTTCCTGCGCCAGTTTGGCATGGCATTGGCATTACGTTTTGTGCATATCATGCTGATTCGCGCTGGTTGGATTTGAAGAGCCAGGCGTGGATGGCATCACGTGGCACAACCTTAGGTTGATGTCGCCTTCTCAGCTCTCAAGTTTCAAAGAGTTGGCAACGTCTTCTAGATTGGATCTGGCCACAGGCTTCCATATGCCCTGTCGTTCGCAGCTGGAGTAGCGGCCCCAGGTAGCCGAAAGTGCACCAACGCGAGTGACAACAACCCAGGTGTACACAAACGGAAGGAGTTTGGAGTATTCGAACGTGAGCAGCCCAGAGCTTGCCAGGCAAAAAACATGAAGATTGCCTGATTCGAAGGTGGAGACTGTGATTGTTTTCCGAGCTTGCACTCCGCTACTGGTGAGTGTGCCTGGAGACCCAGTGTCGCGAGCATGAGTCCAGAGCGCACCCGCAAACTGCAAGGATTGAATGGGCCACACTGGACCGAATGCTGCCATCTTGGAGGTCATCGGACAAGACAAGCTGAGTAGTGTAGCACAGTCGGCCTGTGTCACAAAACCGCCGCTGCAAGGTCATCATTTTCTCTGCTGCTTAGCGGCAGCTTGATGTTTTGCTTTGCACTTGTGCCCTTCATATGTATTCACCTCGCACTAAGACCGCCCCCCCCCAACCCCCCCAAGGATCTGGACCCCAACCTCCGTAATTAGAGCCGTGCTGAAATGGGTATGCTTCTTTCAGAAGGCCGCCAGTCCGGATTGTACGCGTAGTTGAATAGTAGCCTTTAGACAACGCGGCATCATTTTTTGGGGATTCTGCAAAACCAGGAGATTTCTAACTACGTTCTGGGATTGGGGTTTGTAATTACCACAGCTAGGATGGAATACGAGGTTAACATTAGGAGACAAACGACATCCTCCATGCTCCCTTTTCCCTTTTCCTTTCGGCTCTCATAGGCTAGCGATGATGATCAGTGCAGCTGGATACATGCTGGCCGATGGCGAATTCAAATTGCGAGGACTTCGTGCGTACGGTTGGGTGGCTTGCAACCAACATCTGCGCTGGGCGGGGAGGGATTTCATGTCCAAGTCCGGTTAGAAGTTTATTTGATATACGTGTGTGCAGAATACGTCCCCAGTGGTCACTTTGCTCTCACATCTGTTCTTTTGTAGTTATACTTGCGATCACTGAAGTGTTGCATGACTGAATCAGAGCGGCTACGGATGAATGAGTCAATCTTTGCAGCTCTCAAACGGCGCTGACTGGCCCGCCAGTGTGCAACCCGACCTCTGAAGAGCCCCAATGCTTCAGCAATGCTTTGAGTGGTCTTATTTGCGCAGTATGAGTCAGTATGGCTTTGCCATTCCAAAGTTTCGTATATCCAACATCTTCGCGGAGGCTTGAATCAGCAGTGCAGACCAGAGATGCAGCGAGATGGACTAATAAGAAGAATCGGAACCATCATGGTAGTTGCTTGATCTGTGGATACCGGATTAATGAATAGTTGTGTAAGTGTGATGCAGCTGCGCATCGACATCCTGGGATCCGTGTTAGTCTTGTCACGTGTCGCTTGAGGGCTTGTGTGGTCTTGCGTCTGTGAGAGCCTTTGCATTAGTTTGGTGCTAGCTCTGGCTGGTTGTCATGTGTACTGCCAAGCTGTGCAAGGTGACAATATATATGTTGGTCATCACCTACTCGGTGGTGTATGGCAAGGCATTGACATCAAACCTGAATTTCAGCAGCTGCTTGGCTATAAGGGAGCTGAGGGTTCAACGAACTGGTGCGAGTGTACTAAAGGCATTGTCAGAAGTTTGCAAGAGTGACGCTGCAGGTCCCGTGTGGGGGCCCTCGTCAGTGCCTTACAGTACCGGGATCAGGGTGGCTTAATCACGCAGGGAGGTTCCGAGAACACCAACGTACAAAAGCGCGCGTGGGACTTCGTTGCCTGCCCAGGTTGTACACAAACGTCCTCTCCTTTCCATTGATGGCGCTCCTGAGCATCGTAAATGATGAGATGTCGAAGGCATGGGCAGAACATTACGGTCATTCCTGCGTTCTGGTGCAAATTGATGAATGAAGGGCTTGGGCAGTAGTTACACGGTTTTGATGTGAACGTCAGACGTCTTGCTGGATAGGAGGCGCTTGCGCTAGCAAGGGTCATGCCCCGGGTCCGCCCACACTTAACCAGTAGAAACCCCACCCCACCCGCACGCTTTGCCCCATGTCTCAACCAGCCCAGTAAATCAACATTTACAACCCAAATCCTAGCCACCTAACTTTCCGCATGAATCCCAAACCAAAGCCGCCTATAACATTCGCAGCCTTGCCCATAAAGTCATCCTTATCCCAACTGAATTGGGAACTGACGGAAGTCCCCAAAGTCTTCCGAGCCTTGCATTTGCACTGGGCAATGCCGATTACACAGAATGACATATTAACAAGAATGATTGCTTGTACATAGTGTCAGTGAGTCAAGATGCGATCTATGCTCTGAAGACAGTTTTGTAATTTCTTATTTGGTGTGTCGCGTGGTGCATGAGACGTGCTGCAGTTCCTGTTTGTGTGCTGGCAGCTGTAAGTATTGCGTCCGCTGTTGCAGCTCGCCTACTGCAAAACCGTTCATACGCAGCAAAGTCTAGGGCAAGCTGATTTTTCGCAAGCAAAGTCTTGTTTATGTCGAGCTGCTTGAAGCCACCTTTGCATGAGGCTTGAACCACAGCAGCGTGCCCACGGAAACCAAAGTGGTCATGCCAAATCACGGGGACTGCCGTCGCAGATCGTTCCAGTGCCATCTCGACAATCCGAACATGACTCCCGCTGTCCAAACTCATTGACCTTCACATCTCCGAGTATACTTATCATCATCCTGAAAGTAGTAGTGCAACAGCCTCGGCAGATTCAGGCATCGCCTTCCATGTTGTTTTGTGCGGGAGACGGCTGAGTCCTGGTCACGGTCGGAGGTGACCCCTGCTTTTTGATGTGAGGCGGCGCCTCCCTACCCCTTCCCCACGCATTCGAAGCCCCCGGCGAAGCCGGAAAAAAAACGCCTGCAAGATTGCGCTTGCGCTTGCGCCGCAGACGCAGACCCCAGCCCTATGAAGGCCGCCCACTCCCTCGCTCACTCACTCCCTCACTCCCTCGCTCGCTCCGTGCGCCCGCGCGCCTGCCCGCCCTTCCGAGGAGGCAGGCTTAAGTGGAGTCAGGTTTGAATCGCTGGGTGTCCTTGCCTTCGCCTCCCGAGGCTTTTCCCTGACCTGTTCACGGTCTCAGTCTCACCGTCTCGTTGCCTTCGTCTCCTTGCTCGTGACGTTTTTTTCCAGCGATCCCGACTCCGCTGCGACGTCCCTCACTGTCGAGGTCCCCGTGACCGTCGGCCCCATTTTCAGGCCCTTCAGGATCCATCGCCCCGTTCACTCCGGAGCCTCGCGGCTCGCCTTCTTCCACTGCCGCGGGTGGCTCTGCTCCTGCTGGAGCCTCTTCCGCCCTGCAACGCTCTCCGAAGAGGAGAGGCGTGAGGTCGGTAGGCAGATAGGCGGCAACCTTCTGCCGCTTTTTGTCTGGCGAAAGCAGAGGCAAGACGCGTCGTGATGAGAACCCCCTTCCCTTGAAAGTCTACGTGGTCGTGAGGGTTCGCGGTGGGACTGAGTACGATCCCCCTCTCCGGCCCTCTCCTTTTGCGCAGCTTTCAAGAGGTCAAGAAGCTTGTTTTTGCATCCTTGGCACAGTGGCACTTGTCGAGAAACCACTAGGTGGGGTATGGTTCTGTTCCGTAGTCTCCACCCGTCGGTGGATGTTCGTCCCGAAAACCTTAGGTGTGTTCTGCCCTGACAGCCCCAGCACCCTGCCAAGCACCAAACAAAAAGGTCTTGCCGACCCTTGGCTTTCAGGGCGGGAAACTTTCACAAAGCCCCTCGCAAACTTAGTGTGCTCCCCGTAGGACCAAGGTTGCCTACTGTTTTCTTCAAGGAACTCGTGTCAAATTACAAAGAATCCAAGATTACGCAGCCTACGGCTTTTGTGTATCAGACGATTAGGTCCTTGTCATGCTTGGATGCAGCCATTCCAGATGGGGCTTGGGACGAGGTGGACCGCATAGACATGTCGCGAGATTCGCTTGGGGCTTTGGCGGCTGCCTGGCGAATTAGCACGTGAGTGTTCGTCAACTTTCATTCTGGGGTTTCTGCACAGCTCGCTGGATGCTTGTTTTCATTGTAGTTATCACATTTCCGCACAGTTGACCAGTTTCAAGCCAGTTCTCATGGCTACATTTTGCAGCGTTATGTGAGATTGAGACAGTGTTTCCTATGCGAAACTGTAGCACAAACGCTTGCAAACGAATTTTGGTGTTTCCTGTTTCAGACTGGTTTCAGGCCGCAGCATGTGAAGGGATACGTGTTGTGACCCGCATGCTTGATGTCGGATTTGTTGTTATCAAGAAGGCCTGACAATGTGTTTTGGGTGTGGCGTGTTCAGGATCCGGATATGACAGGAAAAATGACCTTTCTAAACTATGTGTCGCTGTTGATGCTCGCACGTTTTGCGTCCCGGCATATAGCATCCCGCCTTCAAGTTGTTCACATTCCAAAACGCCAATTCCGAGGTTGAGGGACTTGAGAATGGAGCTTTTGGGGTTAAAGCTCTCGCTTGGAGCAAAGGGCCATCTAGCAGAGCTGTGGTTCTTCAATAAGGCCCGTAGTTAGAGGAGAATTTGTTTTCATGTTTCATAGTTATCGGGGTCACAAGTCAAACCCCAGAGCTTTCAGGACCGAGAAATCATCATTCAGAAACCGCTACTAGAGATGTCCTGGATTTCAACTTGGGGGAATGGCAGGAATCACGCTAAGTCCCACATTCAGACCGTGCCGGTCGTCTTGTCATGCAGGTATTCTCTTACGACCCAACAAGCAAGGTTGACAGTCTTTTACGCATGTTTCTAGGGGCAGACGTCGCGTCTGTTGCAGCTTGAAAGAGATGCGTTTTTGTTACAGCCTGATCCGCCGGCCATGCCTTGCATGGAAAGTGGAGACTGTCAGCCCGAGATTGCTCAGGCTTCCAGTGCAATAGGCGTCGGAATCAGCTGGAGCGGCTGGCACTGCTGCCTGTATGAATGCTGAATGGGTTTGGTCATGGTTTTGGTAGTGCAAACGCTATTGCCTGCACTCAGCACGAAGGTCAATTTATTGTGTTGGAATGTGTGGGCAGACGTGCAACTGCATGACCCATCAAAAGCAGATCAAGAGGCTCGCAAGACCAAGGCTGATCTGTGTTTTCAATTTGCAGAACTGCCCGAGGTACGAGGGTCCTCACAGCCACCACGTACACAATCCTTGGGGTGCTTTGTAAGTTGGTGAAGCTTGGCGCTGAAAGCTCAACCTCATATATATTCAATATTCGCTTGATGTCGTGTTGCTCCATGTTGCTGCGCATCTGCCGTTCGTGTGCAGTGAACCCGAGGAGCATTACAATCAATGCAGCTGGGACTCGCATTGCTCTTCCTCTGACATGCGATCTGAGATGTGAGCATGCCAAGGTCTTGATTTGGGACAAGCACGCATCTCCACTGGGAATTTTCTGGCTCATTGTTTGCGTTCTGGCTGGGGCGAGCCTAGCTCAGAAATGATCACATGCACATGTGCTTCTTGGGCTCCGGTTTTGCTGCAGATGAGGTTATACCAGCCGGCGCCAATGAAAGAGCAGTTGTCAAGTACAGGGCTTGGTTGCTTTGCTTCCAGTTCACAGTATGCATTGTAAGTGCCAGCCAGATCTCGCATGCGGTAACGCCATGGCAGCCCCTGCAAGTCATGCATCGAATTGAGCCCATGTGCTACAACATCGCCGGTGAGACTCGAATTCCCTCATGTTCAATCTGACATCCAATTTGACATCGCACTGAAAAGGAGTTGATCCCTCGTGATGAAAGCAGCGCAACGGCTTGCTGCAAGAATGGAAGCCATCAACATAATATCGCTGTGCCTCTTATCTTAGGGCTATCATGGAATCGTGTTCGAGCGTTTCTCAGGTGCAGGATGCGATCAACGTGAGCCTTCAGCCGAAAAACATGTTTTCATTGCTTCAGAAGAGCTGCAGCATGTTCCCAGTGATTCCCATCTTGGAGAGCCTTCAGAGGAGCTAGTTTCAAAGGTTTCTGTGTAGCTCGTTCTTGTATTGCGAAGCTTCTGAGATCCGGGTTTGCTAGGGAGACTTCGATGCCGTGCAGCCAAGTCGCGAGAACTAGTGGAATTTTGCATTTCTGCAACTAGTGGTTTCACCCAGCATGCCATCCAAAATCTGTGGCGAGGAAAACAGCTGTACCGGCAACATCCTGCCAGCTGTGAAGGATAGCAGCAAGATGCAATGCTTGGGTTGAACATATCAGCGACAACAGCCTACAGAAGTGAATCCCAGTTTGCCATGATGCTGTGCATGAAATTCCAAATATCTCACACAGCCCTTGTAAACTCTTTCTTTTCAATGGGCTTACAAAGCTTGGGCCGAATCCTCAATCCAAAGCTCAACAATTTCGCATGCTGAAATCCTGAATTTCTGGGTGGGTTGGTTCTCTGGGGGCAGGGGGGGGCAGGGGAAGGGGGCCAATCCGGGCCTTGCCCCTAATTGAAGCGCCAGTTCCAACACCAATACAGGCCAGTACATTTCTCACTTGGCCGGCGAACTCTGCGCTCTCTTTTTTCTCCGGCGGTTGAAAAGCTCATTGCTGCATTGCTGAAAGGGTCGTATTGATCGCCTCCTGCTTCTTATTGTGGCCCGTTATCAAGACTGTTGCCTCACGAACTGGACGTAGCAGCACGCCCTGCATTCGCACCAATATATTTAGTGTTGCTCTGATTTCCCCCCTTCCTTTTGGTGAAGAGAGTGATGGCTGTGAGCTGCATCGCAGACCAGCGCATCTTCCAAGTCAATGTCTGCCTGGAGGTCGTGCAAACAAAGACTAAGAAGTATTTTCGACCACGAGGGCCGCACGTTTGATCCCCAGCAGTAATTACCTTCGGATGTCTTGGTACTTGAGAGAAAAATCAGCTTTTACGGATTGTCCTTCGAGTCGTCACAGCACCGTGTCCTGTTGTACCTTCCCATGATTCAGATGGACTCCGTCATGGCTGACGAGGCCTCCCGCAGTTTGCGCCACAGCTGTCACTCTGTTGGACGTTGTCAATTTGTGCAGTTCTTTTGTGTGGGTTCTCGCGAAGGGCTTCTTGGAGCAGGGCAATAAGTGTGCTCTTGGTGGTGTCGTTTCCTTTTCCCTCCTCGAGGGCTGCCAGTCCTGCCACTATCGCGATCGTGAAGGTGTCCACCTGTCGCCCAGCGAAGTGCTATTTGCAGACTTCTTGGCAGTGCTCAAAAGCTCCGGTAATTCAGGATGTCCTCCTGGAGCTGCGGAGGTTCGTTCCCCCCGAACTCACAGTAGGCAACTTCGCAGAAGTGGGCAAACTGCACTACACCCTTGTCCCTGCAGATGGCAGTGGCGCATGTGGCAAAGCAAGCCTGGTTTTGAATGGACGCCTCTGAAAGAAGAGAAAGAGGCAGGAGGGACCTCTCTCTCACGACGAGGGCAAGAAGGCTAGGCCTTTTTGAGCACTCACGGCTTGAGCCAAAATTGCTACATATGTATGCAGAAGACATCGAAGCTTCGCTTCGCGGAACAACATCGAGCCACCACTTTGCTTCTAAAGCAAAAGACATTTACACGTTTGGTCAGCGCGACGTGTAGCACTCTGTCTCTGTCTCTGGCTCTCTCTCTCTCTCTGTCTCTCGCTCTCTAGCCCCTGGACAGAATACAGCGGCCTATGCGATGCAGCCAGATAAACAAAACAGATCAATACCGCAAGCGCATGTCACATTGTCACATCATGTTCTGCCTCCATCCAGCAGATCGACCAGTCACGCAGAAACGACGGTCCGTAAAGCAAAACTCGAAGCTGTTCAGAGGATTCAAAATCAAAAAGTCAGGTCGAGAAGAGGCAAATCATCGGACACACAATAAGCACCTACTTACAACAACCCCTTTGGAAAGGATGTTTTCCACTTACAGAACAGAGGCTTACACGTTTTTCGCACAGTTGTCACGGACGCTCTATAGGTCTTTTCTCAAAGGGACAACAAAAGGCTATAAAGGCTATTAAGCCAACCACAAAGCCCGAGCATGTCATGGAGGCGCTCCCGTGCTGTCATCCGACTCTGGCAACCTTCTTGATGTTTCCGTGTTGTTCAGTTCTGTTTCTACATTGAAAGTTTGTCCCGAATGCGCACCAGAAGGGCTCTTGTTTAGAGGTTGGGGGTCTGGGGTCAGGGGGTTGACGCGAAAACCGTGCCAAGCGCCCGCAAGCGTCCGCAAAGCGTCCGAAGAGTAAAGGAGTGGCCACGAAGGGGGGAGGGGGGGAGGGGAGGCAAATCGTACGTTAGTCCTTTAGGGTCTCCACCTCTGTTTGCCGCTGATGTTAAGGACATTTGCAAGGCGCAATCGCATTCGGGTTGGTGGGCCCTATCAGGTTTTGTTGTTGCCTCTTTTTTCTCGAAGAACTGGCATGGCAAGTTGAGAAGTGTTCAAACGCGACTCGTGTGTGTGTGTGTGTGCTGTGCTTCTGTTTCAAGAAGTTCTCCGAGCACGAGTTAGACCAAAGCCAGAAAGGCAAGAAGAGAGTAGTGTCCTGGTGTCCTCCGAGCAATGCATGTGCGGCTGCACTGCAGGCCGCTGCTTGCGGTGACGCTGTTAGCACTTTCTGGAATGCTCGTCACTCATCTGGCAAGCGTGCCGCCGGAGAGCCCTAGCCCTTTAAGGAGCCCTTGGACGTCCGTAATGGTTCCTGTTATTTGCAATGATACGAACACTTCGACAGCTGTCGTTCGAAGGACGACAGCCTCGGAGCTTTCAGGCGCAGTTGATGCTTTCTCGACTGGTTATCGACGATATTTTGTTGGATTGTGCAACCGGAGCTACACCATTCCAGATCTCTACGAGGTGTTTGCAGCTCATTCAGTTGAGTGGGCGATCTTGGGGAAGACTCAAGCTTGGTGGAGTGTCATTTCGGTGAAAGAGTTGGAAGGACAAAGGGACCTTCCGAAAGAGCAAAAGCAGCGCTTCTACGCAAGCGGGATCGATCACCGCGATCTGATCCTTCGAGACATAGAAGTGAACGGGACCAGGCCATTGGACAAGACTTCTTCAGTGTTGGACTTTGGTTGCGGGGTTGGGCGCTTGGGAATGGCCTTCGCCAGAAAGTTTGCCGAGGTGACTTGTGTGGATCAAAGTGTTTTTCATTTGCAGATCGCAAAGTTGGAGTGGCAGAATCAGAAGCAGGCCAACCCGGAAAGTCACCTTTCTTATGGGCAGCTTGATGTCAAAGTCTCCGGGCCTGATTTGCTTGCTGCAGTGGCTGGACGGAGATTTGATTTCGTGTATTCGATGATTGTACTACAACATATGGTTCCTCCTCTCCAAACTGTTTATTTGGAACAACTCTGCGACATATTGAAACCGGGAGGACAAGGATGGGTACATATTCCCACAATGATTCCAGAAGGTGAGTCCGTGAGCCCCTGTGACCTGCATCTATCAATGACGAGAGGAGGAATTCAAATGCATTATACGCCGAAGACCTTTTTGGAAGATATTTTCAGAAAAAGAGGCTGCTATGTCACAGTGGAAGAGAGAGGCAGTCTTTTGATCAATCCGGGCTACACAGCCGGCATCATCTTGTTCAACAAGCCACGCGTCTAGCACAAGACGTCTTTCACCGATTGCTCATTTGAATTGGGCAAGCTTGATCTGGAGTGTGGCGCAAAAGGATTGGCGCGCTGATTGAACCATGTTTGTGGGTTTTGATGAGTGGCGCCTTTTGTATGTTGGAGCAAGATCTTGTTTGGTTTTTAAAGAAGCATTCTTTGGATTTATTGCCTTGCTTGCTTTGGTTTTGGCCTTGCTTTGGTTTTGGCAAGAACCTAGACACCCAGCCCCTTTCCCTTGAAACCTCCTCTCGCTTGGAATGGAGAGGATCGGCTTTAACCGCAGCGTCTCGACCCAGGTCCTATTGACTTGGGTCCCTGGGCTTGCAACGAGCACCACATCTTCCAGTTCAGGGTTCAGGGCTAAGGGGTAGAGGGTTCACTTGTGACTTCTATTTTGTTTCACTTTTGACTTCTATTCTGTCTCACTTGTGACTTCTCAGTTTGGGGCCTTCCAAAACCCTGCATTTCCATGGGTTTTGGACGTGTATATATATATATATATATGTATACATTATGTATGTATGTATATATTGTATGTGTATATATATATATATATATGGTCAGCCCCCCCCCCATGATCTACCTCCGTCTTTCTTGGGTATGTAAAACACATTGAAACCACCGTAAATACCGATGACTTTGCTGTTTTCAGAAACTCACAAATCCACCCAAAACTGTGTCACAAAATCGGTGGTTCGGAGCATAGCGAGACAA